>BQNB010089346.1:0-27426 GCA_026074375.1 Tanacetum coccineum
CCAACAAAAAAAAATGCTAAATCACACGAACACAACTCGGTAACCCCTTGGCTCTTGATACCAAATGTCGGTACTCAAAATATCATTTCACTTCCATACAAATAGGTATTAATCAATGATAAGAAACCATAAGAAAAGAAATAGAAGAATGAAAGAATTTTAGAGAGAGAAACTAGAGAGAGAAAGTAGAGAGAAAAATGAGATGGTTGATTACCTTGCATACAAAAATACAAATGAGACCAACACCCTCTCCAAGAGTGGAGAGGGGTATTTATACTTTCTAACTAACCTAGGGTGACGCCTAGGTGTAGTGTTGTTGGGTCGGCTCGGGTTTTGGGCTTTAGCCAGCAACGTATACAATATTAGTTTAAATCACGAGCCCGACTCCCTTTCTAGCCAAATACAACGACTAATAAATAAAGACCGAGTTTCCTTGTTCGACTTAATATTTTGAGGCTAACAATTAAGTTACCATAGGCTTGTACAAGAAACAAAACTACACCGACATGGCGTATGCACCACGTATAAATATCAAAAGAGGAATTTTATTCGGGTTATAACCTTAGGTTAAGGGTTTATAAGGGTATGGATTAGGCATGGGAAATATATACTGGAAATGGTTTTATAATTAAAATACATGTCGACAAGTCCAAGAAACACATGCTGCTAGTTACGACACATACCACAAATCCGTGAGGTTATCGAACATCTCAACCTCGAACTCATAAAAATGATATAACAATGTTCCTCACAAGCAACCAACACATCAACTTTTATTCATACTTCTTTCTCTCTCTTTTTTTCTTATTTTCTTTTTTGATTTTGTTTCACATTTTGTTTCATTTTTTTTAATCGCTCACATTCAAACAACTAACAATTCCCCACACTTAAGATAAGGATACACCACAAAAAAATACGAAATACGATGGTCGACTCTTCATATTTGTTGAAATGGCACAATACTTATAACAAAGTCAAACAAACTATAAACAAAAATCAACCAATCATACCGAGCAACTAGCAGCCAACCATAGTGACTTTCAACAAGGGGTAAAGGCTAGGCTAAATGTTATACTTTTTGTATTTTTTTGGATGTAAGAAACGACATGAATAGCTCAGCGGGTTAAACAAGGGGTATCTTGCACTAAAGATGAGTGCTACAGAAAGGTTTTATTTAGGTGGTTAGCTAATGAGTGTAATTAGCTAAAAGAATGATATGTTAAATGGGATGGCTAATTTGGTTAAATCCTAAGTTGCCTCTTTATCATAAAAAAAATACTTATATCACGCGAACATGATCTCACTGCGGTCTCGTAATGATTATCAACCACAAGTTCAAGAATCAATAAATCACCGGCACACTCATAACCAAAGGAATCAAGCATAAAATATATATGCTATACACAGGCTCAAAATCCTCACATATTTACTGGAGTGGTTATGAATGCGAGTAATGTCATCAATCCTAAGTTGGATCTGCTATATCGATCGGGACATATCTCTGGTTTCAAAAACTTTATTTATTTACTATGTTTTATTCTAATATATTAACCTAAGTGACAAAAACTTTTAAAAATAAATTTTTAGATTACCGAGGGCAAACAAAAGTTAGAAATTAATGACATCAAATAGCGTTACTTTTATAGCATCATTTATCCCATGTAAATAACCCATTTAGTATAATTATTGCAAAGAATTGTTACTTAACCGTTTGTATTTGAGAATTGCAGTAATTATGGAGTACTTGGTAAAGATTAGCAAAAAGCCACGCATTCTGAAGCTTAAACGAAGAAATATGAAGACTAATGTTCTGACATCCAATACGTCGTATCCATCAAGGAAGATACGGTGTATCTATGCCTGCACTTAACCAAAGACCACAAAGGATCATGGATCAATACGCCGTATCTAGAGAAGACCAATACACCATATTCAAGTTATGGAAATAAAATATTCTAGAAGACATCGAACGTGGTCCCTACTCCAAGAAACCCCTAATATGCCATGGAAGTCTTTCGATACACAACATTGACCCAATTCCAAACCTTATAAATAGAAAATGTAAAAACGGATTTTCAGTGTGCTAAATCATATTTTCGATACCTAAACCATAAAAGTCGATTTTCAAAAGAGAAGAAGAGCAGAAGAGGTCTTGCAACGTAATTAATTCCATAGGAAACAACTTGTAATCTCCTATACTCTTGTAATCGTTTAGTTTTTGGTATCATTTGTTAACTCGGTTAGTTTACCTTGGCTAAATTATTACTTTTGTATTGATTATGATGTTTAAAGGCTAATACCTTCAGATATTAGCCATTATTATGAAGATCTGAATGTTTGGTTTGTTTATCTCGATTGCTTAATTTATCGTTGATTGCTTGTTTATGTTTATCATTTTATACTTGTTCACGTGCTTTTGTATGCGACCTATCATTCAACTAGATCTAGTGATAAGGACCACGTAAACTAGATGCCAGGATAGCTCTCCATATAGTGATTTATACATCTAGACCAATAGGATCACGAATAATAACCTATCTTTGCCTTTAGATTGTGAGCTTAGTTGGATCGGCAGGTGACCCTTAGGATCAATGAGTATGCTCTCAATTAATTGGTAAAGACATGGTTAGTTGACTACTAGTGTATGAATTGCCTTTAAGCAGTAAGTGGGTAAAGTATTATCCAAAGACTTAACCCATGTCACGACAATAAGCCATACCAATAAGCAATAAGCTAGAAAAGAATAAAGAAAAGTAAAGAGAGAAACTAGAAAGAGAAACAAGAGAGAAAGATTAGATTAGAGAGAATGGTATGGTTACACACACATGAAATGTGAGAAATGGCAACCAACACCCTCTCCATGTGTGGAGATGGTTCTATTTATACCCTTGAGCCATAAGTGGCATATGGGCTTTTCTACTTGGGTCAGGCTTGGCTTAAAGTGGGCTAAGAATTCTAAACTTGGATAATATTAGATTACAATCCAAGCCCGTTTACCCCGACTAGCCTATTACATAACAAGACTAATTGAGACTAATAAGACCGATAACATTCTTGTTTGACTTATATAAAATTAAGGCTAACAATCTCCCCTAATGTTGAGGTCTCTTTCTTCAAACTCCTCCTACTGTTGAGGTCTTCTTTAAGTTCTTCTTTTAAGGATGTGAAGGACTTGATCTTCTATGTTGACGTTCTTATACGACCGATAACATTCTTGTAAGAGGTTGTCTTGTTTTATCATTGTCTCCCCCGATGTTGAAGATATGTCTTTTGACGTTTATGCTTTACCTTATTTGGTCTTGTCTTGTTTGTAATGGCTTTGTTCATTCATGCCTTGTGATATTGATCTTGAGCCTTTATCTTTTAACATTGAGTTCTTAAGATCTTTATCTTGCATCATCTCCTTGACTTGAATCATCTTGATTTGACGTTCTCGATCATCTTGTACTCTTGACCAACATGCTCATACTTGTTACATTCTTGTTTGACATATATGATCATAAGTTTAACAATCTTCCCAAAATATGATTCTTTATTTGACTTTGAGGCTCTTTGATGGTGGGGAAGTTTAGAATCAACGGTCTTGATGTTGAACGATTGACTTTGAAAGCTTGAGTATGAGCATGTGGTTTATGAATCCGACTTCACTGGAATGAGGCTGCAACACCGTCGTCTAAACCTAAAATAAGACAGTTAGCAATAAAAGATGAATATGGCTTTGTCATTCATCTTGAGTTCGGTTGCAATAACCTCTGATTTCCCGTTTTATAGTATAAACTATACCTGTGATCAGGTAGATTCAAAGAATCTCCTTGACAGGGTTTCCAGCTCAAAGCGTAGGATCTTCTAACACATATGTATTAGATTCACCATGCTTGCTTGTTCTCATTACCGGAACGTCTCAAAGCAGACAACACGGTAAGAGTGAATCAGATAGTTACTATCTTTCTGATTAAGTCGTCAATTCATTTACTGGACCAAAATTGATATCCAGTTATCACAAGCTTGATTCATATAGAATCTCACCTACCAAGAGCTTGTTTGATGTTGGCTCAAGCAGGATTTCCATCTTCACTGTGAATACTTAAGTATCACTCGAATGTTCTGGCAAGATCTCAAGGATAATGCGTAGGACTCTTTGTTACAACTTGTGAACTTTATGGTGTTCAACAAGTGTATTTTGACATTGTGTCCTAATGAGATTTATAATTTGATCTCTTCTGGCTCTAGACTCGATTTGTGCACTTTGGTTTTAGTAATCGGAGGCTGGAGCAGACTGCCACCTATTCAATATCAACAATCTCGGAGTGAGATGTCAATAGATAATATGTGTATCTCCGTGACAAATGAGACAAGTTTCTTTTGAGAGAAACTCGAATGGCTGGGAAGGGTTGTGCATTGCATCACTGGGTCCATGATGTCGTCTTCAATATCAACAATCATCTTTGTAATTTTGATAGATTATGTATTGACCCGGTTTTTGCCTAAGTTGTGTGGAGGGCTGCTTTGTTTTCACCCTTTATCCATACATTTCTTTTTAATTCTTCAACCCCTTCAATGCTTACCAAGACGTCATTACTAACACCTTGTTGTGATTGTTCCAGTGTTAGCTCAATCTTAGTCGGCATTTTCCCCGTATACTCATTCTTCTCCAATCATACCTAAGAACTCCTATTTCTAACTATGGATTGTCCTTGGGTAGATCCCTCCGGTTCTGGTTGGATCAAAGGACTTATTCCTAACCTAACCACCTTATGACTTCAGAATCGCCATGAAATTAATAGGTTGTTGGGTATGAGATCGAACCATAAAAACCTTTTCTGACATTTTGAAATACCCCCCCTACACATGTGCACCGAGATTCGAAATTGTTTAGCACATGAAGGAAAGAGTTGCACTTAGAGTCTTAAAGATCACATTCTTCTATATCACATTTTAATCATATTTTCTCCCCTTATTTTAAATAATAAAATATTTAGTATTTGAAATACCATTTGATTAAAATTTATGACATAAAAAATTCCATGGGGAGAAAAATTATACCACGATATTGCATGAATTTAGTTTCTGATAGCTCCCCTTCAACAGTATATGTGGGATACCAATATTTATTAAAACTTGACATTGGAATGAAAAATTGATATGACACCACAAAATGTTGAAGACGGAGTGAGATGCCTTAGTGAACAATGTATATTATTAATTGACATTAAGTCTCCACATTTTAATTACACAAAATGTGTTTAGATACATAAAATTGACATTTATGAGATGTACCCAAAACATTAAAAGACTTTGTTTTAAAAAGCTCCCCCTCAAAAATTGAACCATATAAAATGACATTGATAGAACCACACTTTTGAAAATTTATTTGACGAAGGGAGTGTTGAACACACAATTTTAACAAATACTACTTTTTATGGAAAGATTCCACAAATTATATTGTAGACAATTTGACATTCAAGAGTCCTGTTTTGGAAAATTGTGTTCAACGCTTTATAAAAACCATGATAGAAGACTTCTCTTCTATTTAAAGAGTAAGCGCACTGAAGCGTACACTTCCCTTTTACATTCGGGTCCGAGTTATGCACTGAAATGTACATAAGTCATAGAGAAAATTTAGAAATGACATGTTTTGAAAGCATTTGAAACTCTTGCTCGAACTTCATTTACACGCCCGTGTCGATGTTAATCAGCATTTCTAGGTACGTAAATGTTATCAAATCCAAGAGACATGTCAAGAAGATTCTTTTTGGTATTTTTGAAATTTTCTGATTTTATATTTTGTTTTTATAGATTTTATATTTTTGTATTTTCTTTTTGTTGAATTTATAAATAAAAATAAAGAGAAAAAAAATATATACACGTCAAAGTTTCCATCAGCAGTGACAATTGTTGCTAGAGTTGAAGTAGATGGAGGTAAATCTGGTTGTTGTTGACGTTTATCGGGTGTATCAGCAGCAGTAACAGTGAAAGACTTTGAAACAACTTGATTTACTCCATTGAAATATTCGTCAAACAAATGACCGAATAGACTTTCCAATTCTATCATTAATGTCTTGACTATCATATTTGCTGAAGGAACTTTTGTTGACGTTGTGGTACGAGGCTTGAACCGTTTTGTTCAAATGTCATCTGACATTGAGGTTCGAGGCTTGATCTGTTGTGATCAAACGTCATCATAATATCATCATTTGTGAATCCACTATAAACAACTAAAATCGAAAAGTTACACTTTCTACCCTTAGAATCTACCCCGATAACAAGCTAAGTCCCGAAATAAGTTGAAATTTGAAAAGTGCTTAAAATGAAAAACTCAAAGAAGCAAAGTTGTAAAGGAAGACAGGGGGAACAACTTTAACAAAAGCACTATAATCTGAAACTCAAAGATAAGCTCTAAAAAGAGCTTATTAATAAGCTGTTACAGAAAGGAGGGTTTAACCCTTGGTTTTAGAAAATAAGCTATAAAAAACTCAAACAATTTCAAAAGAAAAGGAAAGAAGTTCTAAAGAGCTTATGATATGCTTAATCTATAAATGAAAAGAAATTAAAGCTTAAACTACTTTTATGCTACTGAAATTGATCATGAAATAAGCAAACTCAGAAAATAAGCAAAGTAACACAAATTCCAAATGAGCTTAAAGGCTTATAAGGCTAAACTAGACTCTAAAACTTTAAAGACTTATAAAACTACTTATAATCTACCTGATTAAGCTAGAGAAATCAACTTTCTATAAGCTAAAATAACAATTTAAATTGCAAAAGTTTATAAGTAACTGTTTTTGGAGTTTTCAGGTTGTTTTATACTTTTGACGAGGCTCTAAATTAAACTAGTAAATAAGCTAGAAATTGCAAATAAAAGACTTAAAATGTATTTAAAGCTCTATGAAAACTAAATTCTACTGAATTTGATAAGCTAAAACTAAAAAATTACTTATCTGAATAAGCTAAGAACAACGGCAGTACTAACTTGGTTATGTACTGCAGTGTAAAAAAAAAAAAATTACACAGTACTTTCACTTGAAAGTAACAGCTGGTGCAAATTTGATTTAAAAAAAAAAAAAAAAAACTAAATAAGCAAAGAAAAATAAGCTAGAAAATGAAGACTAAATCTAAATAAGCTGAAACTAAACTTAATTCTACTGAGATTAAAGCTAACAGTACTAACTTGTGAAAGCAGTACTAACTTGGAGGTTAGTACTGGTAGTGTAAAGGCTCAGCAGTATTAACTTATGTTAATACTGTTAGTGCAAATTAAGAGTGCACTAAACTAAACATCCTTAAAACATGACAGATTTGAAAAAGCTTTTAAGAGAAATCTAATGAACAAACCTTATACCAATAAAAACAGCTTAAAACAAACTTATCAAATATGATTAAACAACTGAATCTAAGCAAAATCTAAAGATGCTAACTAATAAACTAATATTTTATGATTATAGTGATTTTTATATGACAAAATTGATAACTACAGATCTATAAACTACTTTAAGCAAAAACAGATAAAGACACATAACTAATAAGACCTAGAAAAGACATTTAAAACACTTTAAGCAATAGAGATAAGAAATAAGCAATATTAAGCATTAAATCTAAAACTAAGCAAATTTTAAAACTGAAATTAAGAGATTAATGAAAAGAGAAACTACTTGATCCATTAGCTAAACAATAAGGAACCAATAAGGCAGCTACTAGCTTCTCTAGCCTTATAAATTAAGCTAAGTAAAGATCCTTGGGATCTCTTCCCATAGGAAAGATCCCCTTCCACAAAAGCTTAGATACAATAAGGATCCATATGAGATTAAATTGAATTAAGGTTTAGATAAAGGTTAATTTTGAATTCCAACAGGCTCAACTCAGCTTAGAGACTGAAAGAGCATAAAAGGAAGCTTATGAAATAAATTTGGTCTTATAAGAGAGCTTAACCTGAAGAAGAAAAATTTTATAAAATGAATTTAAAACACTAAAAACATAATTTCATTGATTAAAAGAAGCTGATTACATTACTGAAAAAGGAAAATTACATAAAATAAAAACAATAATTTAAGCTAAACAAAATACTACAAAACTAGATAAAAAGAAAATACTCGATAAAAAAACGGATTAAAAACTAGATGATGTGTGTGTGAAAGTTGAGGTCTTTTTATAGTGCCAAGTAGCTGAAGCTTCAGGACCTCTAGCCCTGCTCTCCAATCTTCAATCTCTGCCATTCATATAATCAATCATTTGAATCCCAACAATTGTGGCCGTTGGATCTTTGTGGACACCAGAGGAAGGCCAGGCTTAGGCATTCTTTGATGTGATTTTGTGTTTAAGTATTTGTGAGTGATCTTAGCACAAAAACCCACCAACTATTTGTGCTTCTTTACTTGTTGAAGTGGCTCTTCTTTAATGCATCCTTGATTAAAGACTGATTGTGACTCCTGGGTTTGTGATGTAGACTCTTGAATTGACTTAATCACCCCTAAATTTTGATTGCCCCTTGTTTAACCATGGGTGAATATGAGGAGAGACGATGAATATTAAAAGGGTTCCCCCGCACCTTCATGACAGTTAAAACTGTTGATTCTTTGGGAAGATTGTACTTTTGGTCCTTGTCTTTCTTTTCATTCTTTCAAGTTATAAATAACTTTTGGAAATTGCAAGAATGGCCCTTGAAGATGAAGATTGGCTAAGGCTTTTGGATCTTTGGCTTCGGCTTTGTACTCTTTTGATTCTCGTGTCCGTGTTTGCTCGCTTTTGACTGTTTTCTTGTGATTTTTGACTTATCCGTACCTGCACACACAAAACACAAATACAAGCATATTTTTGCCATTTTTGGTCTGTTTTGGGTTTAATTGGGTTATTTTAGGTATAAATAGATATGTGTATTTTACACTTATCAAAATTCCCCAAACTAAACGATTGCGTGTCCTCACGCAATATCACATGCCTTATAACCAAATACCTTGAAAATTTCCCAAACTAAACCTTTGAAAAGTAGCAAAGATTTTTGTTGAGAAAGATAAGAGATCACAAGTTATAAAACACCCGACTTCCCATTTTCAAAGATTTTTCTCTTTTTATGATTTTTATTGATAATTAACTACTTAACTACAATTTATTTGTGTTGACATAATGTATTGTTTTCATTACCTCATTGGTAACTTTGAGGATCATAGAACAAAAAGCACAATTAAGTGTCTAAAAGCACTTACATCTCCTACATTGAAGTACTTTCTCGCCAAACAACCCGAACTCTTCGATCAGACAAAAGGTGAGAGATACCCAGTGCAACACCTTTCTTAGTGTCTCACAACAAAGAGCGTTACACTCTCGACAACCGCCCCAACAAACCTATCCAAGCGATTACAAAGATGGTTCGACTCGCGCACACTAAGAAAAAAAACACAATCTATCACACCAAACGACTCCCACGATTTCATTATAGAGACAGCCAATCAAATCTAGCGATTCTGCTCCTGCTATATAGCCATGCTAAAAACTCCCCAAAACATCCCCGCCTGTTCCCAAAACCAGCACCTACCCACCTTCATCACTCTCATACCAATAGTACCCAATATCACCCGTCCATCAACCAAAAGAACTCTCCCAACCCCAACCACAGCCACATCCAGACCCCTTACACACACCATCACTCTCAATCACTCAAAACAAAAAGAATACAACAACCGGACTAACGAGTGCGTCGAGAGAGCACCAAACAGATATACAGACGAGACTCCACCTATGAGTCCCGCGATTTGATTCATCCTAGCCTTTGACTCTACTCGCCCTGCTCTCTCTTCTCCATTACCCCCCCCCCAGCCACCTCGAAGCCCCAAAAGCGAAAACTCGACACGAGAGCGCTATTCCACACCGCACTGTTCATGCGCGAGAGCACAAAAAGTCTAGCTCCAACTCACACGAATCAGACAAAAAAACCAGCTAGAGAAGAGGGTCTATCTCTATAAACAATAGCGCGAACACCTCAACCCGGCACCCGCGAAGCGTTGCGCACGCAACAGCTAGACGCGATACTACTCCCAAAAATTCGTGCGAGAACCCCACAAGGCACAACAGTACACGTGAGGAGCCAACGCGAACTCATTTTTTTAGTTAGTGCAAGGACGGAGGATGAAGTTTCTCTAATTAATAGAAAAAAAAACCAACTTTACAGAATAACATATTAAATTTTACCTAGGTTGGTTAGATGGTACACCTTATGTGATCCCATAGGATGTAGGAGGATGATACGTTTGTAAAATCAATAACCATCAATAGGATAATTAATTTTTAATTGACGGAGACAATTATTAGTAATCTCACATTTTTAAATTTTAGAGTGAATTATAATCGTAGAATTCTTACAGATCTGCGCTGTCTAAAACAATTTCTCTGGACATTCGACCGAGTGTTTGTATGTTAGGAGAAGGTGTTACTTTATTTTTTTATTTAAATCTATAGCATTTGATTTTCTCTGCATTGTATAGATTGGGTACTTATAGAGGTATATATTAGTTTGTTCGAAAGTAAATTGTCATGTTTGGTATGGACTTGTGTTTTGGCAGCTATATATTGTGATGTAGTTACAAGTACATGTGATATGTGGTAAACTGGTAAGTAACTTAATTTTGTTTTGGTTAAAGCTATGTGTATGATTAATATAGGGTGTCGGTTAGTGAAGAGGCGGTTGATATAGAGTTATCCATTTTTTTGGACTAATTGAATTTGAGATATTGTGTAGTTTCTTTGGACTTATGTGATTATATTGGATGCTGGGGAAAAGTCATTTGACATAATTAGATCCAGTTTTTCCTACCTTATTGGAGTCTTTAGGTGTATTGGGTAGTCGAATTTCTCGTCGCCTGGGTGTTTTGGTGTATAAACGATTTAATCCACTGGTCCGAGATGTGCAGATTGAGTTTGAATCATTAGTAAGCTAGAGAGTTTGATCTATAGGAACGTGGGGTTTAGCAAAGACGCGTAGGTGAGCTAAGTAATGGTATTTAGCGGAACCATGGGTGGTTTAAGGGTCGGTGGTGGGAAATCGTATGAGGGCTGAACCTCTGTGGGGTGTTGTTGAAAAGGTAGTGCTGACGGAGGCGAGCTTCTGTGAGTGTACGACAACTTCAGTGGAGGAATGATTGTCGGTGGGTGGAGCGCGAGAAGAGGAATCTGTTTGTTCATGGTGAGGGTGAGGTTTGGGTTTTGGGTTCTTGCACGACAGTTTAGGCGAGAATGGGCACACACCCCCGGGGGCAAGTAACGGAACCACAGAAGCTCAAAGGAACATCAATTGACCGATGTTTGCATTTTAGGGAAGGCTTGGTGGGAGCCTTAAGGCTGTGTTTCTACTTGTGGACTAGAGGAGGCAATGCTGCGGGGGGGTGTGTGCGGGGTAGAAGCAGATATCGCTTGGGAAGTTTCAACAACACAGGGTGGAAACATTCTTGGGGTGGGAAGGAGTTTTATTGTACATATCCGCTTTGGTGCCTACAACAGCCGTAATCGGTGTCGGCGGGGGTTGTTATGACGAACTGGTTGGGTATAGCAGTTTGGCTGTCAGCGGTCATAGGTGGGGAAGTTTTAATAATGATTTTAAAGAACATTTTTTATGTGCTGGAGGCAGGTTATTATGTATGAGGTGCTAAAGAATTGTCCACCTAGTCTGGTGCGGAGGTGTCGATTAAGACCTGGAATGCATTAAAGGGATACAACGCTAGATATGATTAATGTAATACTAAGATGGGATTGGCATGATTCTGAGGAACCATTGGTTTTTGAAAGAGTGCCCGTATTTAAGCTAAGTTGACTTTTAAATGTCTATGTTGAGTGTAAACGGATCCCAGAGTCCGTTAGCCCTCATATAAACGATTCATCGATACCTCATCTGAGAATGCAGTGTGTTGATCACATAAGCATTAAGGATTTCGTCGACTTAGAAGGAGGTAAGAACTGAATTGATGAAGTTTGGATACGCAAGATGCGGTCCTACAATTTTGAAAGGTGATCGGAGGGGGGTTCTTTGTATTGTCATAGCCGCTGTTGCCGGGGGGAGGGCTTGCTGAGCCCTCGAAAAGAGAAGTAGGTGGAAAAAGGCATCACTTAAGTCGTAGTAGAATTGGATCATTGGTGACACACATTGATTGGGGAGGTGAAACTTGTTGAAGGTTACCGTTATATGAAGCATGAGCGGGGTCCCCTTCCTGTAGTCATGGAACCCGGTAAGGGAGAACATGTATGTTCTTGACAAGAGTTTGATTAACCCAGTCCTTCAGCTCGTGGAAATTTTTTGGGTGCGCGACAAAATTCCAGTAATATTGAAGAGGGGAAATTGCGTAGGTCCCGGGATCAGTTTGACCCCTGAGGTTGGGTGTGCAGTGGGGGACAACTGATCCGATAGTGTATACGAGTGTCTGGTGCCATTGTGAGTTCTCGTGGATCGGGTATGGGAGTGATTATCCTGAAAAGGGAATTCTAATGGAGGGCTAAAGGTTTCGGGAGGTACCAACTGGTGTTTTTCTTCTGGTGGAGAGGATGCTGCTCACGTAGCTGGGTAGGAACGAGTGCGCGATGGCACAAAGATGAATTGAACTCAAACAAAGAATGTATAAACACAAAATTTTTTATTATTTAATATTATTTTGCGGATTTATGGAATTAAAAAATATTCACAATCAATATTACAAAAACGGACAAGAGATAGACAACTTAAATAGCCAAAAAAATCGAGACATACTTCACGGTACCGCTCTCATAATGAAAAAAGCGCGACAAGGTGAACGGATTTAGTGAGTGGAGATATGTGTGAATAGCTGCGAAGGCTTATTTCTCTCCTTTCGGGTCGTAAGATCCAAGGGAACACGACCTCCATAGCAAAATATAACATTACCCACTAATATACGTTTGTCATCAGAATTGAGGTGTACCGTATATGCTTAAAGTGACAAAGCAAAGAAGGCAAGTTTTTATTAAAAATTCTATGTGTTCGAGAGTGGGATAACAACAATCACCGTGTTAATTATTAAGATAAAATACCCATACAATTGAAATCTTATCTTATTGTAATTTTACCATATTATTAATTTATTTCTTTTTATGGAAAAATGATTTATTATATTTTTGTTTTTATATATAGGTTTTTTCTTTGGCTTGTTGTATAATAATTATACTAAAGAAAAATAGAAAAATTATTTTATGTAGCTTTTTATGTTTTGTTTTTGTGAAGAAAAAATCACAGTGTTCAGAAGACCAAAGAACTGTGTCAACGGTGAACGATATTCGACGTTAGCCACGCCTCTTTGCCGTCAAAGAAGCGGTCGCCAAAAATTGTTCCGTTCAAAAACTACAACTTAAAATATATATAGATAAAAAATAAAATATAAATATATAAAGGAAGTATAAATCTAAACCATAAATCAAGAATACCCGAGAAAGCAAGTTAATAGAGTGTTCCGCGGGGGTGTCGTTTATGGTCCCAAAGAGGCTAGAGATGGAATAACGAGTCACGCATGATGAATTGGAGTTTGAATATGACAAAGGATTAGGATGTAGCAATAGGACCTCACACTGAAAACAAAGTATACCAAAAATAAACAAAGAACATAAGCCTAGGACAAGAAAAAATAGTCTAGAATTAGGGAAAATACTTAAAACATTTTACATAAAACAAAAACACAAAGGCAGCTCAAATAAACCTAACGACAAATCAAAAAAGGCAAGCTAACTCTAAATAAAGCAAATTCAAAAAGCAATTACTCTTAAACAACAGCAAGGAAACTCCTTCAGTACAAAAAGACATACAAAAAGATTTAAACTAACAGTACTAACTTTGTATTTATCGGTACTGCTAGCTATAAAAATTTAGTACCGCTTAGCTTTAACAAAACACAATACACTAAGAAACGAAAATACGCCAATAAAACAAAACAGATGTTATACCTAACCGCCTAATAAATTCACTGTCAGTATAAAGAATAACAACTAGAATAAACCAGAATGCAAATGAGCAAAACAAAAAAGCAACAATCCTACAATCACGTTTTTAGTTAGTCCAAGTCCTCAAAAAATGCTGAGTATACAGAAGTCAAAAAAAAAAAAAAAGTATCTGATTTTTATAAAATAGAAACCAAAACTTGAAAAAACTAACACCAAAAAGCTTAAGAACCAACCAAAAACCACGATCTGTATAAGAGACTGCCCCCACTCCCCCCACTCCCTGAAGAACCCAGAGCGCCAAGTAGAGAACACATATTCCCGCAACAAACCAATACAGACAACCAAGCATAAAATAAGGCCCATTATTTAAGCACCACAAGCCAAATAAAGCTTCAGCTAGCAGGAAATGAAGCGTCAAACAATTGGTATTATAGGGTAATTAGGTGGCAACACTTCCAAACTCAAAATTAATGCTTGCAAATTCGAAAAGAGAGTAATTTTGGGAAAGCTTAAATAAAGTTGCTTAATCTATCCAAAAAGCTTTTTCACAGAGTTCAACCATACACACCTTAAACCCATTTAACACAATTATTTTCATGCAAAAAAGTAGTAAACTCTAAAATTTTTTCCTAAATAAGCCAAAATAAGAAAAATTAAGCTAAAAACAACCAATAAGCCCAAACTGAACAAGTGGGATTTGTAAATAAGCACCCTAAATATTTAATCCTTATTAAGCCCACCAAGTCACTTATTTCTAAAGATAAGTTCACTGAAAAAACACAATAAGCACAAATTGGTGCTACAACTAACTGATTTTTGTGGATTTTAATGAAAAAAATCACTTTTGTCATAGACCTAAAAATAGTAGCACTGAAATAAGCCCAAAACTTTAAACAAACCTCAAGCAGATTAGTTCACCCTCCTCTCAATGAGGCTTATGTTCAAAAAAAATCATAACCTAAAACCAATCTAAATTAACCTAAAAGTGAGATCAAAAATTGGTGTAAACAATACCTAACCGGGTACGTAAAACTGATAAGTAACCAGCAATTTAAAAAGTTAAAAAACTGCAGGCTATAAGTAATACTGCAGGAGGCTTAAAGTTAATACTGGCTAGGCCAAAGAGATAATACTACTTAGGCAATAAGTTAATACTGAAAGGGCTTAAAGGTTATACAGATATCAGGCAGAAGCTTACGTTAAAACTGCAAGTGGACTTAAAAGTAGCAAGAAAAATATAGTAACAAGCATTCAGTCAATAGATAAGTAAATTAATAAAAATGAGAGACTTAACTACACCCTTCCTGCAAAACAGGGGGTGTCAAACCAAAGAATCTACAAGCTCTAGCTTGTAACAAACAAGCTATTGAGAGTCCATAAGTAAGCCCATCCAAGAACTGGCTTTATTCATCCAGTAAAGTAAGTTGTTCAAAGGTTTACAAAGAGTCTAATTTATAGTCCGAAGTCTTCCTTACAAGCTTGTGCTGGGTGTGGTTCTTTGAAGAGCACAAAAAACAAAGTGTGCAAGTGTGGTTTGAGATAAGGCTAAAGCAAATCCCAGCCTTTTGAATTTTTTTGAATCTTTCTTTGGGAGACAATCTCAGCCATCGAAATGCTGTTAGGTAATCTGAGAGGTATTGCCAACCATGACTTTGAAAAACTGGGTGGGTAGTAGTGATGGTGTTTGAGTGATTTTATTTTTATGGCAGAGAAGTATGGGAGCAAAAAACAGGTGTGCATGGGCTGTTTTTTCTGTGAATTGGCGGGGAAAAGCTGGGAAAGGGTTTTATAATACCAAGTATATGGTTTGGTTGTGACATAGAGAGCTTGAAGATGATTAAAGGAATGTTTGGTTTGTGTACAAGAAAGAGCCCCTCCACGAACACTCTTTCTTTTCATTTCTCACTATTTACCCCCCCCTTTTCTTTCTTTTATAAATGAAGTTCCTCCCTCCCCAAATTGGCTAATCAGCCCCCGTGGTTTATATGAATAATATAACTTATGGTGTTTGGCGCGCTTTTTGACTGAGGACCCCCCGGGTTCAAGTTATATGTTGTTCTTTAGCCCTTATTACTTCTATCCTTCTTCTCCGGAAGTGTGACTTGACTTTGAGTTGGGTCGGCAACGACTTCACGTTGACAGGACGAAGATCCACTCTTATTCCATCCCGGTGTCCAGTTTTAGTCTCTTTTGATTGGTTTTTGTTTTTGCGACCTTTTATTTGAGGATATATCCTTCCTGCACAACGACGCAACACAAACGCAAAACATATACAAATATTTGGCCAGTGTTTTTTGTCCTGTTTTTGGTACACCATTTTTTATTTTAAGCTCGTTTTTTTTTTTTTAGAGGTAAAAGATATGGTGTAAATTAAGCACGGAAGAGAGCGTTATATCAACGTCTCGAAAACTCTCGGACTTGGCCAGTTAGGGGACATAAGGGAAAAAAAGGCCTCAAAGCATCACACTACGAATAGTTCTTGAAGATGATATATAACGGATAGATGGAGACAAAGACCACACATCACACTGACATACTCAAATGTGTAGACGTTAACGCGGGTTCCGGACGCGAGTACAAGAGGGAGAATCCTTACAATCTCCGAAACCGCTGCAGTGTAGTAGTTTTCCTCCCCATGTAGGTTTCCTCCTAACGAAATTGGCCTTTTAGTTTCAAATTGATCACTTTGACATCGATTTTAAGGCCTAGATTATTCTCCTCTGATAACCGATAGTCAGCTACGGGTTTTCTTCATGCATTGTTTTCCATGGTTTCCCGTCATTGTGTTATCCCCCCCTGCCCCCATCCGCAACTTTTCTTCCTCGAATATTCTTCTAAATACAGTAAAATAGAATTGGAATATCAGGCCATCTGATGTTTGCCAAGCCTTGAGTTTATTGATAAGTCATCGCTGGGTAAAGAATCCAGAATTATTCACATCAAGATCCATTAAAAAAAGGGGCGTAGAATCTATGAGCAGTTCCTTGTTGACCTCCATGGGACATGCACATACCTGAAACCAAGAGATAAACAATCAGTATTGTTAAAGGCTCGTCAGAAAGAAAAACAAAATATTTAACTGAAATCGTGAATGGCTAAAAACCGTTTTTGTATACAAGTAATCAGGAGGATCAATACGCTCCATAAATCAATAGATCTAATACCCATATTAATTGAATTAATCAGTTGAATTAAAATGTTATGTAAATGGCAATGAAAGGATGGATAACCCGTACCAAAGTGAATTGGAGATGATGACGCCGTATCAATTAATCTGGACGCGAGGAAACAGTGTATTAAAAACCAATTAAACATACAAACAAACTAAACTAATAGATCAATTAAACAAAAAACAAATATAACAAGCAAATAAATAGAATTATACACTAAATGCTAAATTACACTAATCCCTAAAGGTTAGATAAATATAAAAGTCTATAAAATCAAAATATATCAAATAAAAAATTAAGATTAAAAGTAGTTTCACCACGGCCCCGGGTAGTATGCGCCAAAAACTTGATGTGTCATTGTGGTGTTTTAATTTATGTTATCAAGTTTTTAAAATTTATTTAAAAATATTATTTTCTTTTATAGCTTTATCCCCACTTTAAAACCCAAAAACAACACAATAAGTTGGGGGGCAGTAGGTTACGCCACGGTCAGGTACGCTGAGTTGTTAAGCGTAGTGAAAGAAGGAGGCAGGTGTCGAACACAAAGAGCGAGAAATAAACTTCATAAATTAAAGTATGTGATTTATTCTACACAATATTAAATCTATTCCCTTTATAAGTTATTATAACCAATATATTAAGTGGAATGATTAAACACATATATAAAAGAACCCTTTCGGCCTATATTCTTGTATAAAATATGTTTTACCAATTCAATAAACACATATCCAAACGCTCCATATCTAAGATCACATATTGCCCAAACAAACACAAGATGACTACTCCATGATCAAAGAAGTAACAAAACACATAACATTCATCATGAATTTAGTAAAGATCATATTCAAAAGATAAACAAGATTTATACCAACTTCAAGAGCAAATGTTTGATGATTTCACAAGTTTTCCTAGCGAAAATTATATTATATTCAAAGTAAACCCAGAAACTGTGAACAATTCTATCATAATCGCTTATAGATTCGAATTACACTTCAATAATACTTCCTTAGATGGATTAAAATCTGGAATTGTTGATGAACTACAAGCAAGTTCAACCAAATTCCCCAAGAACACTTTCAAACTCTAATTCTACTTGTTGAGAGAATTATAGATGATTGTATGTTATTGGAAATAGATGAATGAGGTTTGAGAATGGTGGTTGGTTTCTAGAAATTGATGGTGGAGAGTGGTGGTAGTCAATGGTGGTGATGGTGGTTTGAAGGGGTGTTTGGATCCTTGGTTTGTCAAGCCAAGATTACCAATTTCTCCCTCTCTAAGTTGTTGTAGAGTTAGAATGAATTGTGTGTGAGATATGAGGGATATGAGGCTATATTTATAGGCTCAAGGGAGGCCTAAAACGCAGAGAAGAAGGATCTAGAAGGCAAGTGATATGTTCCAATGAATGGCAAGCTCATTTAAGAGCATTCATAACTGGCAGAAAAGTGTGCCGCACTTTTTTACCAGTGCGGCGACATTTCTAGCACTTGGCCTTTTTTATAGTTGTAGATAATTGAATTCCGCTCACGTGGCCGCTAGAATCTCATCAATCCGAGTTCCCATGACCGAGTGATGGCCAAAACAGTGAACAGGTGTCGAAAAGCTAGAACTTGAGTTTACTTCTTCGTTTAAGCTCTATTTCTTCGTGTACTCTTTCGTTTTCTTCCATGACATGTACCTAGAACCTACAATAACAAATATACTCGATTAAGTATCGAAAGTTTCTTATAATCAACAATAAATACACATAAAAGCATAGATAACGCATATAAAAATATGTATAATTTGAGCGTTATCAATGATACACTAAGAATCTCGGTGTAATTTCACCATCTTCACGATCATAATAACTCCAGATAATTTCTTCCATAATTCTTCATACTCTGATATACCAATATTTATGAGAGTAGTAAAAATACATGAGTTTAACTACTTTTACATTCCCATTGCAATGTGCAATTTTCCCAACCATACCAGAGATAGAAAATGACACAAGACATAGGAAATACATACTTTACACTAAAGCAACTAGCAACTGATAAATGGACTTAATGTAACAGGGTAGGCTAAGGTGTAAGGTGTAACGAAACAAATAGTTGGTGAAAACGGGAATGGTTAAACAGGTTTTTCTAGGGGAATCTTACTCTTAAAATTAGAGTAACAAAGGGTTTATACGGGGGTTAACTAACTGGTATGGTTAGTTAATAACACAACATATATAGGCTTTTTAGGTGTTGATGAGGTGTCATTTTATACACTTTTGGGGGCCGTTTAACCCCCTAAATCGTGTGTTTATGCCCACAATAGGTACTTAATCGTTCCTTTTCAGGTATTTTGCATTTGGAAGAAATACACGTGACTTGGTCTCATTTGGAGAAGAAACAGACAAGACTACGGACCTACACCAACATTGCTCAAGAATTTCTCCTCTGAAGCTGGAGACGGCGTCACAGATTACACGTGACGCCGTCACAAATCCTACCACGACGGCGTCACAAGATATCGCGACGGCGTCAGCCTGCACGATCCAGCCCAAGATCTAGAATATTCTTATCACGATGGCGTCACGATTAAAACGCGACGCCGTCGCAGCAATTTTCCTATATACAAACCCGAAATTAGGGTTTTAAGTGTGTAACTTTAGAGTAAAAGAAAGGGACGAACTGTAGTTCGTTTAGCAGCTGTTAAGGACGATTTTAGGGCCTCAAAACCCTATTGTACTTCCTTTAATTTATGTTTTAATCAAGTAAGATTATCTTAATCATTCAATATGTCTTGTTGTGTGATTCTTATCTATTCTTGCTTTATCTTTAACATGCTTGGCTAAACTTTCTATTGTGTTTATTTATGATTGTATGAAACCTATAATGTAGATCTTAGTGGTGTTGCTTCTTGTGATGAATATGCATGTTAGGTCTTAGAAAACTAGCTTTTGTCTGTATCGCTGTTGATATGTTTAGGAAAACTTGATTGTGTAGAAAGGATACCATCGGGTAACAGTCTTCATACTACCTTGCCCCTTATATGGTTGATCTACTCTTAATATATTTCAAATGTGTTTAATATACTCTTAGGGGCCTTGTAATAGTCTTCATACTACCTTACTTGTGTGTTGCCTTAACGGAATATTAAATAGACGGAGGGTTCGTGTAATTCGTTCACGACTTAGAAAATAATTACATAGATCATCACAAGTGTGACAAAGCTACAACACTAGGAGAAGCAATCTAGGGAGTAATACATGATTAAATAAACACAGTCTTTTATTATATTGTTATCACTAGTAGTTTAGTTTGTATTTAGTTTAATAGCTAAAACCAACCACCTCTCCAACATATGATTTTACCTGCTTTCATATAAAATATAAAAATACAAAAATAATCTTCTCTCAACCTTTAGAATTCTGTTAAACCTTGATCAAGCCTTCCCAACCTATTCCCCGAGTGAACGATAACAACCCCCCAAGTCTTGCCTATACTACTACTACAACGATTAGGTGCTCTGCCTAGGGAGTTGTAAAACTTCGTGTAGAAGTCCTACGACGACCGCATCAAGTTTTTGGCGTCGCCGCCTGGGGAATAGTTAGGTATTGATCATAGTTTAACTTAGTTCTACTTGCTTGAATACTTTCAAGTAAGACTTTAATTTTCGCATATTAGCTTTCTTGTAGTCTATCTTTTCTTCGTGTTATCTGTTTCGTAACCCATTCTCGTCAACCACCATGGGAGACGAGAATCATATCCGCACTCTAGGAGACTACTCCAAACCTAGCCACGAGGGCTACAAAAATACCAACGAGCTCCCCGTAGGGAACAACGTGGTACCTCTTCGATCCGACACCATTCGGTTGGTGCAAAACGGATGCTCATTCCACTGACTTCGATCCGAGGATCCAAACCAACACCTCAAGGATTTCCTTAAACTTGTGGACTCACTTGACCTTGACGGTGAAAATAGGGAAAGAACGCGCCTGCGTTTGTTTAAATTTTCCCTTTGCGATCAAGCTAGCAATTGGCTTGAACGCCTTCCAACAGGATCTATCACCACATGGGAGGATCTTACTACCCGATTCCTTGCTCAATTCTTTCCACCGGGAAGGACCGCAAAACTCCGCAATGATATCCTGATGTTCCAACAACATCATGGAGAATCTCTATCTAAAGCATGGACTCGATTCAAGGACTTACTCTAAAAAGTCTCTCATCATGGCATTGACCTTTGGCTCCAAGTCCAAATTTTTTATGACCATGTCAATCCCGTCACAAGATGAACCATTGACCAATCGGCCGGTGGTAAGCTTCGTGACCTAAACGCCAAAGAATCCTGGGCATTATTAGAGGACCTCGCCCTCTATGACAACGAAAGTTGGAACGACCCAAGGGATTTCGCTAAACCGGTCAAGGCAATCGCTTTGCCTCAAGATGTCCTGAGTACATCCGACCGCCGTCTAATCAAGCTCGAAACTCAAGTCCAATGCTTGATGGAAGCTCATCTTACTTCGACACAACCTACCCAAGTAAACAAAATCACTACCTCATGTGAGATCTGCAGTGGTCCCCATGACACTTAGTATTGCATGGAAGACCCCGAACAAGCCTTTGTTGAATACGCATCCTCGCGTACCGATGAAGCGGGAGGTAAGTGGTATACCTTTAAGCCCGAGCAAAACAATCTTGGTGACACCTAACAGCAAAAATAGAAAAAGAAAAACACAACAACAAAAAAAAGATAAAGAAAGAAAAAGACCTACAAATCCATCATGGAGAAGTCACCTAAACCTTAGGTGGAGACAACCTTAAACTATCAAAATAATTTTTCAAACCACCTAACCGGTTCCAATCCAACGGTTCAAACCCAAACCGTTCTTTCAACAACAATCCTCGAAGCTTTAACAATCAATCAAACCTTGAAGGATTGGTGTCCAACTTCATGGCATCTCAAGACGCTAGATTATCCAAGTTTGAAGCCGATTTTAAACAACAACAAAGCGAGATGACCAACAAATTCGACACAGTGTTGAAGACCATCACCGATCAAATAGCGAGCACACTACCTAGCGATACGGTTAAGAACCCAAAACTGAGCACTACCCTAATTTTGTCTGGTCGTTCTTACCCAACTGAAGATCCGCAATGCTCAACCCACATCCATAGCTCAATCAACGCCATCATAATCCACCCCAAGTAGCCTGAAGAATCCCAAATTAATGAGCCTGACATAGGACAAGAAGAAAAAGGCAACCTTGGAAACACCAATTCTAACCCACACCTACAACCTGATCCATTAGCTTCCATCGCCATAAAACAGGTACGAAAGCTGAACTCGATGCTTGAATCACTCAGATTGGTTCCTCAATCCTCCAACGTAAAATTTGTCTGCTCTAAAGGGGATGATGGTGAAGTAATGTTCATCGAGATCATACGAGATGATGATGAACCTCGAAAGGAGGGTCCCAATGAAGGCGAAGGGGCAGCGACGAAAGAACCGGCGGTGGAATACTTTGACACTCTCCCAACTAGAGATGAGCTAACCTACCATAGATACCTAATGAGTAGCCTAATCCCCTCTATATTTCTAAGGAACCCCATCATCACGGAAGGATGCCTCTCCAACCTTAAGATACCATGCAACATTGGGCATGTACATATCGAAAAAGCTTACATCGACCTTAACTCTCCCTTAATATCATGACCCGAATGATGTATAATTGGATCATGAGGAGAAAACTTGACCCTAGGGAAAATGCGAATGGAGGAATTAGCAATTTCACAAGAAGGATCAAAAGGATGCACGTCTTCGTAGGAAACTTAACCTATGTTGTAGACTTCATGATTGTCTAGGATATTAGCTCGATCAAAAGGATGCACGTCGCGTACCGATGTCACAAGTAGTACTAGGGAGGCCTTTTATTGAAATATCCAACATGAATCATGACCTACCCGAAGGAGTAGTTAGGTTCACCAACAAAAATGATGAAGTTGCCTATAAAATGCCCTATAAGATAGAACAATACAAATCATGGTCGAACCTAGAAAAGGAACACACAAAATTGGTCTACCTTAGGAACGAGGAGGACAAAAGAAGAGGAGTTGACTATGTAATGAATAAGATATTTGACAAGAAGAAGCTTGGAAGTTCTTAGGAAGTTTCATTGGATGATTCTTAGAGGACGATTTAACATGTTATTGTATGTTTCTTCTCCATCATTGAGCAAACCAGGGGAGTACAAGTTTCTTTTACTTGTTTTCTTTTCCATTTAATTTGTTTTTACGGCTACCTTTATAGAATATTTGGGACAATGTTCAACTTAAGTGTAGGAGGGAAAATAAGCCATAGAAACTATTCTTTCATTTGCCATTTGCTTTGTCCTTAAAATGATGGGTAATATATCGAAACATAGCATAAGAGGTAAATTTTACCAAAATTTAAATTTTTTTATGACACATACCGACGAAAAACACATACCGACGAAAACCGAGTATTATTAGCGTCTCATGGATAGGAATGTGTATGACTAGCACAAAAAAAGCATGTTAAATAATTTGTTTTGATTAATTTGCATCAGTTTCGAGTCATATGAGTAAATGGTCAAATCTCAAGTTTTATGCAGCTATTTGTACAGGAATAAACTTATGGAATCAAGTGCAAGAAATTTTTCATCAAAAACAAAAATTTCATTTTCACATAACGTGAAGACGGCGTCACGATTTACACGTGACGCCGTCACCACAACACCTGTGACGGGGTCAGGATTTTCCTGACGGCGTCAAACGCCTAGGTCCAGAAAACTTAAAGTTTTTAATTATTTTTGAAAATAAAACTTGCATAACATTTAAAATTAGTATAATCTTCTGTTAAACGGCTTAACCAATGAGTTTGACTATTCTCTCAGCCTTCTCCCCCCCCCCCTTAATCTTTATCGAGTCAAACCTAATATTCATATTGTCTATATTTGTTATATCTCACATTTATGCTTGGTATAGTGGTCTTTTGTCTTTATTTCAAAGTTATATTGATGAGAAGAAGCATTGGAAGTTTTAGGAAGTTTCCTCTTGGACAATGCTTGGATGGACGATTTATCCAGTTATCGCATGTTTTCTTCTTCCATTATTGTGACAAACCAGGAGTACTAGTTCTTTTCCTTTTTTTTTTCCTTTAATTCTTCCATTTTTAAGGGTACCTTTAGTTGAACATTGGGACACTGTTCAACTTAAGTGTAGGGGGGAAATAAAGCTAGAAACCACTATTCTTCATTTGCCATTTGCTTTGTCCTTAAAATGATGGGTAATATATCGAAACATAACATAAGAGGTAATTTTAACCCAAATTTAAAAAAATTTATGACTCATACCGACGAAAACCAAGTATTAATAGCGTCTCATGGATATTAATTTATATTACTAGCACAAAAACCTCAAATTCCACCCCCAAAATATGAGGTTCGGCCTTAGATATTATACCTTTAGCTTGTTCGAGTTAAGGAGTGAGCAATCATGTGTGTCTATTCCGTCGTTACGGATGTGTATGCGTGGTTTTGTCGCCTTTTCTGGAACATTGGTATTGGTTACTTTAGGATTATGAGAGTGTATCGGTAGTATATTAAATTCTAGAACTTGTTTTTGTGATGCATCTCGAGACCGCATAGTAAGTATTAGGATTTGCTTGATAAGAGGCATCAGGATTAACCCATGTTTTAAACCTGTAATTGTTATGATGGTCACACCGATCATATAACTATCCCACACCCTTGCCATGCACTCATTTTTAGTGCAGGATACCCCTAGTACAACCCTTCGAGCCTATCCTTTTTTATAGTTCTCATAATTTTCTGGTTAAGCCGGACTATTAATGAAGAACATTGTCACCCTTAAATTAATCATTACAACCAAATCGCCTTAGCCCACCTTGTATGTACTCATTTTTAGTACATTATTGTTTTAACCTAAGTTAATTATTTGAGTGCACGGTTGCTAAGTCCTTATCCTTGTAAATACAGTTTTGGGACGATTGGGATTCATGGTAGTATTTATTTCGCGGAAGAATGGGGAAGAAAAGTTTAGTCAATACCCCTATACGTTTGTTAGATGATCTCCATGTTATTTTCATCCACCTCAAATCGGGTCATTAGTTAGATTGTAAATATCGAGCATGTAAAAGCTCAAGTGTAGGGGTACGTGTTTTAAACCCCATGTTGTGATGCATTATGTTAATCAAAAAAAGAAAAAAGAAAGAGATTGATGTAGAGTTGTGTAGAGTTTGTATATCTTCGTTCCCCCCCCCCCCCCCCCATTTTCCCCCGTCCCCCCTCTTCCCCCCCCCACCCCTTTCCCCCCTCCACCCTCCCCCCCACACCCACCCCCCGTCCCCCCACCCCCCCCCCCCCTCCACGAGTCTTGCCTTAGCAACCAAACCAGCGTGTATTCGTGTAAATAATTAGCTAACCCTTCCACTCCAAATTCACCCAAAGCCACCCAAATGTATCCCATCCATTTCCGTTTCCATTATATGTTATCTTACACCTACACCCCACAACCCTTTAAAAGACCTCTTGGATAGTAATGAATAATGCTTACACCTAGCGGTGGAGGTTTGATCCTTTACCAAGCATATGGTAATTTGTATGCTATGACAGGTAATGAGTGTTGATTTTCCATTTCCCCTAATTATGTTATAATTTATTATACAACTGAGTGAAAGAGAGAATCTCAAACACTTATGTGAGGTGCTAGTATATACTTTCCGTGATTTTAATTACAAGGTCTAAAAGTTGTGTTATAAAATACTTTTAAAGAGTAGGTAAAAATGACCCTCATATTGTTATTGTCTAGGTAGAAAAGCTCATTTGGCTGAGGACAAGCAAATCCCAAGTGTAGGGGTATTTAATGAGGTGTTAATTTATATACTTTTTCGGGGTCGTTTAACCCCCTAAATCGTGCATTTATGCCCAAAATAGGTACTTAATCGTTCCTTTTCAGGTATTCAGCATTTGAAAGGCATTTGAAGGAAACACACGTGACTTGGGCTCATTTAGAGAAGAAACAGACAAGACTACGGACCTACACCAACATCTCTCAAGATTATGTTCTCAGCAGCTGGAGACGGCATTACAGATTACACATGACGCTGTTACATTTCATACCAAGACGTCGTCACAAGATCTCAAGACGGCGTCAGAATGCACGACCCAACCCATTATTAAGAATATTCTCTTTTACGATGGCGTCACAATTAAAACGTGACGCCATCGCATCGATTTTCCTATATATACAAATCCGTTTTTAGGGTTTTAAGTGTGTAACTTTAGATTAAAAGAAAGGGATGAACCCTAGTTCATTTAGCAGCTATTTAGGATGATTTTAGGGCCTCAAACCCCTATTGTACTTCCTTTAATTCATGTTTTAATCAAGTAAGACTATCTTAATCATTTAATATATCTTGTGTGATTCTTATATGTTCTTGCTTTATCTTTAACATGCTTGGCTAATCCTTCTATTATGTTTATTTATGATTGTATGAAACCTAGAATGTAGATGTTAGTGGTTTTGCTTCTTCTAATGAATATGCATGTTAGATCTTAGAAAACCAGCTTTTGTCTGTATCACTGTTGATATGTTTAGGAAAACATGATTGTGTAGAAATGATACCATCAGGTAACAGTCTTCATACTACCTTGCCCCTTATATGGTTGATCCACTCTTAATATATTTCAAATGCATTTAATATACTCTTAGGGGCCTTGTAACAGTCTTCATACTACCTTACTTGTGCGTTGCCTTAACGAAATATTAAATAGACAGCGGGTTCATGTAATTCGTTCATGACTTAGGAAATATTTACATAGATCATCACAAGTGCGACAAAGCAACAACACTAGGAGAAGCAATCTAGGGAGTAATACATGATTAAATAAACATAGTCTTTTATTTTATTGTTATCACCAGTAGTTTAGTTTATATTTAGTTTAATAGCTAAAACCAACCACCTCTCCAACATATGATTTTACTTGCTTTCATAAAATATAAAAATACAAAAATAATCTTCTCTCAACCTTTAGAATTCTGTTAGACCTTGATCAAGCCTTCCCAACCTATTCCCCGAGTGAACGATAACAACCCCCCGAGTCTTGCCTATACTACTACAACGATTAGGTGCTCTGCCTAGGGAGTTGTAAAACTTCGTGTAGAAGTCCTACGACGACCGCATCAGGTGTAATCCTAGAAATTTACCAATTTAAAGAAGTTACTCCAATTAAATCAATAATACTCATTATTGTGGTCTCGAATAGATATACCAAGCCAAGTTCTAAAGTCTACAACATCACCGGCACACTCATATTTTG
>BQNB010089347.1:0-24528 GCA_026074375.1 Tanacetum coccineum
CCGCACTCATAACAACAATTATGGTCAATCTGTGGAGAATCTTGTGAAGATTTTTCACCGGGGTCTTGATTGACAACGCATGGCTCTCGAGGAGCATTAACAACGTTGGAATTATCATCGGATGGTTCGGAAGTATCTTGAAAGTCTTTGAAAATTCCATTTTCAACACAATACGCAAGCAAATCTTCATCGAATTTCTTTCGTAAAAATGCACATCCACGACAACTCGGACCATCAACCGGGGTTCCACATTTTGCACAACACGGAGAAGAGTCAGATTCGGAAACAAGGATCTTATCATTAAGACTCCCTATCGAACAACAATCTTTAGTGTACAAACTTCCACAAGTCGAACACTCTTTGATAGCGTAAAGGGATTTTGAACGATGAGACGCCATAAGAATTAAACAACATAGAGGATTAAGAAGAAAAGAATTAAACGAATAAGAGGAAAAAGAAGAATATTTTTAGGTTTTGAAAATAATTCAAAAGGAAATAAAAATATTTTTGGATTTTTTTTTTTTTTTTTTTTTTTTTTTTAGCAAACGGTTATACGAAAGAGACTTAAACCAAATAATCAACTACTTCACGGTAGCTCTTGAAAATTTCATAGGAACAAAAATAAACTTTCCGAAGAAAGGATCTTCAAGGCTCGAACACGAACAATCCCGTAGAAATCGCTACACCTCTCCCCGGCAGCGGCGCCAAAAATTGATCCGTCCAAATCAATACGTATAAAATATATATAATATATAATATAAGTAATAATAAGGATAGAAACAATTATAGTATAGTATAGTATTACCGTCGGGTTCAAGAAATTCACTTTTAACCAAAGCGATATCTCAAAAACCTTACGGGTCGTTTCCTCGACGAGAGGTTGGAAAGGGAAATCTACGTTCAAGTTTAATTTAGTTGAATAGCATAAAAGGTCCTTTGGTTTGGTTATCTTAATATACTAAAAAAATGAAAGCATATAAAAGGGAAAAACTAAACTTTTGGTTTTAAACAATATTTTTTTTTACGAAAAATTAAACTAGTATTTAAATCTGCAGGATTATACTAAAATGATCTAAAAATATAAATGACTAAAATGCTTGCTAAGTGACGTGAAATGTTCATTAAGTGCGGGCTTAGGTTTAATGAATTAAAATGACAAGTAAAACGAAATGCTTAAAAATTAATGACAAGAAATTAAATTGCATTAAAATTAAATGACGGAATGTAAATCGAAAAGACAATACTTATGACTAAATACTTTTTTTAAATGTTTTTAAACCCCCACCTAAATTCCAAATCTCTAAACACTTAACAAGCACTACTAAATCTACTAACTCACTACTCATAATGAAATAAAAACTAAACATTTTAAAAATAAATCTACACTAAGCATGGCATAAATCAAATAGGCAAACATAAAATAAAACAATAAAATAAAACTACACTAATTAATTGGAAGAAAGAGAATAGGAAAATTAACGAATTGAAGACCCGCCATTTAAAACGATACCACCCGATTATTTAACTAAAAAACTAATCAAAGTCGGTTTAGCTAAAATATACCCTTAAGCTCACGCTCATTAGTTGAGCCGCAACCAAAAGTCACAACAAAATCAAGATAAATGTTACATTATAATAACATTATTTATTGCAATAACTTTGTTTAATCTACATCGAACCAACATGGCCCAAATAAACAATACAATTAGAGTCCAAATCAATAAAACTAAACGTGATCCAAATGCATAATACCAAATGGACTTCACTTATGTAAACCAAACGCAGAAAATCGAAATACCAATCAATCAAATAGTTTCTTACGAGGCCCAATAAAAAAAAATTGAATTCACAATTAGTAAATTAAGTATTGATAAACGCCAATAATCACTTTCACCGTATGAGCTAATCCTGGTAATAGCCGTTACAAATTTTTACTAAATTATGACTACATGAAATAAAATATCTAATTCAATTTTAAACTAATAATTTGTAATTCAATTTGTTATAAGCACTTAATCTAAGAAAAAATTAATTAAGATAATCCAATTTCAAACCACAAAGTAAATCACACTCCTTAATAACATATAAGCAATTTTTATTAATAAGCATAATGATCAAAATCATTTATTCGAACTAAGACACTAAGCTTATTAGACCAATTGAGCTACTGTGAACAACACTTCGATCCATATAAGATCTTAAAAAAAAATTAAGAAGCCCTTTTTTTTTTTAATAAGAGGAGCTTTTGAAAAGAACCATAAGCTTATAAAAGAATAAGCTAGACGAGTTTAAGATAAACGAACCGATAAAAACCAAATAAGCAACCCGAGATTTATAATCCACTTTAAACCAAATCTATTACATTATATTAAAAAGCTTGAGAGGGGGGGGGGAGGTGGGGTGGGGGGGGGGGGGGGGGGGGGGGGGGGGTGTCAAGTGGGTGTACAATAAGCATAAAAACTAACATAAAGCAATTAAAAAAAGAAACAAGCTAAATTTATCTAGACTAACTAAAAAAATAAAAGAAAAAAAAACTAACTAGCTAGATGATGAAAAATGAGGGGAGTGGGTACAATTTATATGGGATCCAAGGGGGCTCTTTTGTAAATTTCTTCCAATGATTGTATCATGATGAGCCAATGATTGGCATCTATTTGTGCTTCCTCGGATCGAGTGCTTTCAGAAATTGGATCCACCGATGGATGGATGGCACGTGTCCATCTATAAAGCTTCATTTGCACGCCTTAATTTCGTCCACTGGATCTTTACTTCTTCATTTGTCTCACAAAAAAAACACAGTATATTTATAAGAATAAAAGTACACGTGTCAATCTGATATTTGCCAAAAATATGCTAGTGGGAGCTCACGTGACATTGTTTTGAATTAATATAGCGGCATGTGATGCATTCATCAGCTGACGTCACCTCACAAACATAACATATATTTATCACTTTGCCTTGACACGTGCCCTCTTTTTATTCTCTGTCATTTCAATTTGACTAGTGGAAAAAAACATGTTAAGCCAATTTGAATTTATTGAATTCACGTGATGATGCATTATTTATAAACTATTATCTTTTGAGATAGAGAAAATATATTTTTTATTGGCTTTTGGTAGGGCCAAGGCATATTGGGTGGCTACAGCCAAATAACTGGGATACGAGCTGGCAATAAATCCGAAGGCCTTTTGGACTCGTTTTTCGCGCTCTTTTAGATCCGTGCTCGATTTGTACGGTTTTGTCTTTAATTATTTTTATTTTTTTGTATCCTTACTCGAACATTTACAACACACAAAAAACAAGCATATATTTGCCATTTAAGTATGTTCTTGGTCTTTTGGTTTGTTTGTCAGGTAAAAGATATGTATAAAATAGCGAATACCAAGTTCCTTAACGGGTTCCGATTTCTCTGATTCACCAGATGAGAGTGTCGCTTCATGGAGCACATTTCCCCGATACCAGCTATTTCACCATTCTTATGCACCGATTCTTCTGAGGCTCCTGATTCTTCTGATGGACCACCATCACAGGACCCTTATGTTGCTACCGTTGCTCGTTGGAGGAGCAGGGTAACAACACGTCCATCATCATCACATGAGTTTCCTATTGCTCCTGTTACTGCCCCTCCCGGGATTCGTCGACGATCAGCGACTCTTATCCGGATACCGCGGGAGGGCTATTCCTTTTTCTTGGGTTTTGTCAACCTTACCGCACCCATCTCAACGGGCCGTGTAAGTTGTTGACTGCAAGGAATAGAGTTAGACTTTGCCAGCTCGCAGATTAGCATCGAGGCTTGCATCACCTCGCTCTCCAGATCATCACTCATCTTCTTCCAGTTCATCTTCGGATTCTTCGCCAGTTTATTCTTTGGGTTTTGATGCGCCAGATCAGGCTCATTCGGGACCTTCGACTAGAGATGTATCACCCAGATTGTGTTACCCTCCGAGGAGAGCACCAAGACGTAGTGAGGCATTTCGTCGTTGGTGTGCTGCTCCACTATCTACTTTGTATCCACCGGACATACATTGAGTATCTTAGGAGATTTCATCGGAGAGACCCATGCATTCATCTCCAACATTCTGCAGGACCATCTGTAAGAGATGTAAGATACAGTGATTCAGTATCATTATCCATACCAGTTACGGGATCATTAGCTCCTACCCGTGCTGATCACTTACCACCTCGTAAGAGGTTCAGAGATTCATATTCATCAGTGGCTAGCTTAGAGGAGGATGCCGAGGTTGGTCTTACAGGGACTAGAGTTGATATGGAGTTAGGTATAGGTGATGGGGATGAGGTTGGAGATCATGTTGATATTGACCATAGGGATGCCAGGGATGACACAGAGGAGTATGAGGCTGACGCCAGCACTGGAGATACGACTGAGGCAGGTATCGACCCTATGACTGCACCGTTAGTTGAGGAGGAGATTGTAGAGCCAGCTGGGGAGAATTCTCCTGACTCATCTGACACCAGGGATGGCATTGTTAGGTCAGTCGAGGATAAGCCGGTTGACTTGAGTGATGCTGTGCGTGACTTTTACCATCACATGTCTGAGGTTCGTGTTGATAGGATTGTTGGGATTGAGACAGCTCAGGGTAGTTGGAGGCGTATCAGTTGATAGCTAGTGGAGACAGGGCTAGGATGGCTGAGGCGATCTATAGTTTGAGGTTGGAGAACCTCAAGGTTCGTGCTATGTTGGATATTGAGAGGGACCGTGTGAGTAGCCTTCGTCTTCATATGTCCCTTTCACAAGAGGAGTTTTGTCAGATTCGTAGGGAATGAGATGATGCTGTGGAGACTTAGGAGGTTGGAGTTGTTCTTGGAGAGTTTGGCTTTCGTCCATTGTCTAGTTATACCTGATCATGTATAGGACATTAGGCCAATGGTTAGGTCTAGGTATTAGCAGTAAATAATTGTTGATCATGAACCTATTTTGGATTTGGGTTGTAATCGAATTATGCTTTTATTTATGAAATGAAAAGCTTGTTTTGGATTCTCTCGCTTAATTATCTATATTGTTATTTATTTTTCTTGGGGAAAAGTGTGCAATTAATTTACTTAATAGCATGTATTAAATTATCATTACCGATGTTGTATATTCGTTTCAAAAATCTCACTATGGGTTGTGTCTTGTGATGTAGAACAATGACAAACACTCGTTCTGGAATGACCCACGCCGCAATTGAAGAAATGATCAATCAACGTGTGAACGCAGCTCTAGAAGCTCATCAAGTTAACCAAAATCTTGAACTCGGAAATGGAAACAACCATGGAAATGAAAATGGAAACGGGAATGGTAATGGAAATGGTAATGGGAATGACAATGGAAATGGTAATGGAAATGGTAATGGTGATGACGATGGAAATGGTAATGGAAATGGAAATGGAAATGGAAACAATGGAGGTGACAACGGTGACGGTAATGAGAACCCCAATATGAATGGAAGAGGCGGTAGGTTGGTTGCTCGTGAATGTACTTACCAGGATTTCATGAAGTGTCAACCAACGAGTTTTAAAGGAACTGAAGGAGTGGTTGGTCTGATAAGGTGGAGTGAGAAGATGGAGACTGTGTTTCACATCAGCAACTGTCCGGAGAAATATCAAGTGAAGTATGCAACTGTTTTACCAATATCGACTGTGCCCACTTAACCTGGTGGAAAACTCTACAAGTGAACCATCGGAAACTGATGTGCATACGCTTTATCTTGGAGAGGCTGATGAAACTGTTGAACTGAAGTGTATTGCATAGAAAATGAGATCCAAAAGATGGAAACCGAGTTGTGGAATCTGTCGGTGAAAAACAATGACATCGCTAGTTACACTCAGAGGTTCCAGGAACTCACTATGATGTGCACCAAAATGGTTCCCGAGGAGGAAGATCGGGTGGAGAAATTCATTGGAGGTCTTCTGAAATATCAAGGAAATGTGATTGCTGCAGAACCTACAAGACTACAAGATGCTGTTCGAATTGCCAAAACTTGATGGATAAAAAGTTGAAGGGTTATGCTGTGAGAAATGCAGAGAACAAGAGAAGATTGGACAGCAAAACTATGGAAAACAAACGTGGGCAAAATCCTCTACCCCACAAAACGGACAAAATACTAGGTGGGGACAGAATGTTGCTAGAGCTTATGTGGCTGGTAACAATGAGGAGAAGAAATACGAAGGTACCTTTCCACTCTGCAACAAGTGTAAGTTTCATCATGTAGGCCCTTGCACTGTAAGATGTGGGAGGTGCAATAAGGTTGGACATTTGCCCAGAAACTGCAGGGTTACAAATCCCGCTACCCCCGCCTAGAGAGGCCAGACAGTGAATCAGAGGGTTGTGACTTGTTTTGAGTGTGGAGCACAAGGGCATTACCGGAGTGATTGCCCCAAGATCAAGAAACCATAACCGTTGGAACAAAGCAAGAGTTCTGATGCAAGCGGCAGAGCATATGCACTAGGAGGAGGTGACGTAAACCCGGGTTCCAACACTGTCACGGGTACGTTCCTTCTCAACGATCATCATGCTTATATGTTATTTGATTCTGGCGCCGATAGAAGTTTCATATCAAATACTTTTAGTGCATTGCTAGACATCACACCATATGCCTTAGACGTTAGTTACGCTGTCGAACTAGCTGACGGAAGGACTTCAGAAACCAACACTGTGTTTTAATACGGGCTGTACATTAGGATGGTTAAGGACATTTCCATTTAATATCGACCTGATGCAATAGAATTGGGTTGTTTCGACGTTATCCATCGGGCATGGATTGGTTAGCAAAGAATTCAATGCAGTGATTGCTGTGCCGAGAAGATAGTGCGATTCCTTATGGGAAAATGAAATTTGATTGTTTCAAGGAGACAAAGTGACAATGGAGAAGAATCGAAGTTGAGGCATTATATCATGTGAAAAGGTCAAAAAGTATATGGGAAGGTTGTAACTATTTGGCACAAAGTTACGGTGAAGGAAAAACAAAGACGAGTCGGCGGAGAAGCGACTGAAGACGTGCCGACTGTACGGGACATTTCCCAAAAGTTTCCAGAAGACTTACCTGGACTACCACCCACACGACAAGTCGAATTCCAAATTGACTTAGTCCCAGGTGCTGCACCTGTAGCTCGAGCCCCGTATAGATTAGCACCGTCGGAGATGGAAGAATTGTCTACTCAACTACAAGAACTTTCTTTTTTTTTTTTTTTTTTTTTTTTTTTTTTTTTTTTTTCTTTTTTTGAAAAGCGAATTTATAAGCCAAGTTCCTCACCTGGGGAGCTCCGGTTTTGTTGCAAAAAAGAAGACGGCTATTTCCGAATGTGTATCGATACCGTGAACTCTAACAAGCGTCACTGTGAAGAATCGATACCCTATCCAAGAATCGAGACTTGTTTTGTATCAATTACAAAGGGTCAAGTGTGTACTCAAAGATGACTTGAGGTTTGGTTACCACCAACTCAGGTTCGTGATGAAGATATCCCAAAGACGACGTTTAGAACTCGCTATGGGCATTACGAGTTCCAAGTGATGCCATTCGGGTTGACTAACGCGTCGGCAATATTCATGGACTTGATGAACCGGGTATGCAGACCATACCTAGATAAAATTTGTGATCGTGTATCATTGATGACATCTTGATCTACTCTAAGACCAAGAAGAGAATGATGTACATCTTAGACTAATTTTCTAGGAGTTGGCTCAAGGAAGAAGAATTGTACGCCAAGTTTTCAATAGTGTGACTTTTTGGCTATCGAAGGGTACAATTTCTTGGACACTGTGATTGTTGCAAGGAATTCATGTTGATCCTGCGAAGATTGAGTCAATCAATAGGATTGGGAATCACCCAGAACTCCAAAGAAATTCGCCATTTCTAGGCCTTGCGGGTTACTACCGGACGATTTATCGAAGGATTTTCCAAGATTTCTAAGCTTTGATGAAGCTAACTCATGAAAAAGTTGTAAGGTTTAATTGGGGTGAAATGAGGTGAACTGCTTTCCAGACATTAAAGCAAAAATTGATGTAAGTGCACCAATTTGGCATTGCCTGAAGGAAGTGGTAAAACTTCGTCAGTATATTGGGTGTTCTCATATGGGATAGGGCAGGGTTGATTGCAGACGAGAGAATGTATGTTATGCTTCCCGCCGATCAAAAGCCATGAGATTAAGAAAACTTCACTACACACGATTTGGATTGGGAGCTGTGGTGTTCGCTCTCAAGTGTGGAGCATTACTGTACGGCCGAAGTGCGTTGTGTACATGATCATAAGAGGTTTGCAACATATTCTTGATAGAAAGATTGATATTGAGACTAACGTAGGTGGTTAGAACTGTTTAAGTGACTATGACTGCGATTTCCGTTACCACCCGGGAAAGGCGAATGTGGTGGCTGATGCATTGAGCCGAAAGAATAGACCTAAGCCACTACGAGTTCGAGCCTTGGTTATGACAATCGGTTTGAACCTCCCTACGCGGATCTTGAATGCTCAAGTTGAGGCAAGAAAAGAAGAGAATTACGGGACAGAAGATTTGCTTGGCATGATTAAGAAGCTGGAGCCACGTGCAGATGGAACAATGTGTTTGAAGAATAGAAGCTGGATACCATGTTTTGGTGACTTGAGAGCTTTGATTATTCGCACGGTCGCATAAGGTCAAAGTATTCGATCCACCTGGATCAGACTAAAATGTACCAGGATTTGAAGAAGCTATACTGGTGGCCCAACATGAAAGCAGAAATTGCCACATATGTAAGTAAGTGTATGACTTGCGCAAAGGTTAAAGCAGAATACCAAAAACCATCCGGTCTGTTGGTACAACCAAAAATCCTTGAATGGAAATAGGAAAACATAACTATGGACTTCGTGCACAAAAGACTACAAAAACGGCAATGGGCAAGTATGATTTGGGTCTTGTCGATCGACTCACTAAATTGCTCATTTTCTGCAGCAAAGGAGAATGATCAATGGAGAAACTAACCATGGTGCTTAAAAGAAGTGGTGTCGAGACATGGAGGCCTGCTTCGATCTCTCTGATCGTGTTGGGGATAGGTTGTGTCCCAATTCTGGCATTTCTTCAAGGAAGCTTTTGGAAACTCAGTTAGATATGGTACAGCATATCACCCCGAAAACAGATGGTCAATGTGAGAGGACTATCCAAACATGGAAGGAATGCTTACGAGCATGTGTGATAGATTTCGGGAAGGGATGGGACAGACATTTACCCTTTAATGATATGTTCTAACTAAATTTGAAAAGATATTTAAGCTAAAAACATCTTAAGTTAACTGACTTTGAAGGTGAAATCACTAAACTCAGAACAAAACCAAACTCATTCAAAATTATTTTAAGCAAAAAAGGCTTAATAAGGTAAACTAGATTATAAGCTTCTGAGAACTAATGAAACTACTTATTAACTTCTTATTTTAAGCAATAAAATCAACTACCTTAAGCTAAGATTCAAAGTTTAATAAACTAATTTTCTAACCTACTGTTTTTTGGCCTTTTTGGCTGTTAAGCTGATTTTTAAAGCTAAAATTAAGCTAGGAAATAAAGGCTGAAATAGAAAATAAGCAGTAATATAACTAGAGTGATATGAAAACTAAATTATTTCCTAAGCTAAGCCTCTAACTCCTACAAATTAGGTTTATAAAGAGCTTAAAAAAGTCAGCAGTACCTTCACTTGAAGGTACTGCTGATGCACTTGACTACTAACCAAAAGGAAACAATGCAGACCTTCTAGTGACTAAAACTATCTTAAACACACTCAAATGAGTGTGTTAAGACCAACCTTAAGCAAACACAAGCACAAAAGCCCCTAGAATAAAATTAAGCCATCTAAATATTAAGCTAAATATGCCCTGGTGTTGCTGGAACATGCATAATAAAACATAACTTTTGAAATTCAGCAAATTAAACTTTGAAATCTTTTGGAAACTTGTTATTTAAGAAAAACTCAGCTGCTTGAAGTAATTTGCCCAAATGTCATTGACTTTTTGTGGTCAAATTAACTTAAAAACCAAAACACCCTTTGAACTTGCAGATTTTGCATAAGCTTTTAGAATGAAAATCTAAGAACAAAACTTATATTAGTCAAACTTGGATTTTTATAAACAAACTTAAATGAGCCTGAATTCCAAAGCAAAATATGCAATTACTTAAGATCTAAGCTTAATCTACTATTTTTGGCTTTTTATAGGTTTTTATGACAAATTTATGAAAAACAAAGATCCTATCTATCAAAAGCAAAAACAGATGAACATTTACGAATATTAAGCTAAACTAATTATAAGTAAATACTAATAAGCAAAGAGAATAAGCAAATAAGCAATAATAAGCATATAAACTATAACTAGCAGTTTTAACTAAAATTAAGACAAATGAGAAGAAGAACTTACTTGAACCTTTAGCTAAACAAAAGGTCTCAATTAAGAGCAGCTACAAGCTCCCTAGCTTAATTATAAGCTAAGAGTATAAGTCCATGGGAGTCCATCCAGTTTTGACTCCCCTTCCATACTCAAAAGTCTAAAAGCTTAAGGTAATAGTTATTTTAAGCTGATTTATTGTATTTAAGTAAGATTATTAACCAAATTAAACTCTATATCATCTTAGAGACTGATAGAGCTGAACAAGAGCTTTTAGGGGCTTATTGAGACAATAGCAACCAATTTGAGATTAAGAGCTTTTAAGTAAAAGAGATTTAGATTAAACAAGCTGAATTTTATTAACTAGAAAAGAGAGTTACAAACGGATTAACTACAAAAGCTTTTAAAGAAAATACAATTTAATCTAACATTTCTAAAAAACTTATAACTAATTTTCTAGTCATTGGTGGTGAGTCTCTGTGTGTGTGAGCTGAGGTCTTATTTATAGGCCTGAAGATATGTTCTCGGTCTGGAATTCTGTTTGAGGCTCCTTTGCTCTTAGCCTAGATTTCACTTTCAAATCATTGAATCATCATTCTAGGCGTGATCTTTGTGGACAACTGAGGATTTCCAAGCTGGCATTCCAGTGATGGGACATGATGTGCTTTCTCTGAGTGAGGATGTAGTGTCAAAACCCATCTATTTTGTGCTTTCACCATGAGTGACGTGGCCCTTGCTTGAGAGTAAGCTAATTAATCCTCGTGATTTGACTGTTTAATCCCTTCCATTGTGTTGTTGAGCTCATGAATTGACATTCTTAACCCTTAATTTAGATTTGCCCTCTAGTTTTCACTGTGTGGTGATTTTGGGAAGAAGGATGAATAGTGATTAGGTTTGGCGCCCAATTTTAACTGATTTGGGTAAAAGTTCGTTTTGAACTTTGGCAAAATGACACAACTCGTCCTTGTCTTTCTTTCTCTATTTTCTAGTTATAAACAACTTTCATAAATTGCAAAATCAGCCCCTGAATTTATAAAACAATGGAGTTGGGCTTTGGTTGACTGTGGTTTAGCTGCAGTTGACTGTAGAAGGCTGAGGCATGATCTCTCTGGCTTCCGCTTTGATTTCTTAGCTTCTTGAAACACTCACCGTTATTCGCGTCCGTTTTTTGACTGTTTATTTTCTGGCAATCATTTGACATATTCCATTACCAGCACTTAAAACTCGAACAAGCAATTTTTGCCATTTTAGATCGTTTTGGGTTGAATTGGGCCTTTTTAAGCAAAAATTGATATGTAAGGTGTAACATACTATCAGTCTCCTATTTGTTGGGCTGGAAGTGGGCGACGCTCAGCTTACATGGACAGAAATTGTTCGCGAGAACAGAGAAGATTATCAATCAAGCACCGTCTACAAGCTTCACGTGATCGAAAAAGTGCTATGCTGATAAGAGACGTAAGCCATTAGAGTTTCAGGTTGGGGTAAGGTCATGTTGAAAAGTATCGCCTTGGAAAGGTGTGGTACGTTTCGGCAAACGGGGAAAGCTGAACCCTCGTTATATTGGACCTTTTAAGATTCTCGCCAAAGTTGGAACGGTTGCATATCGACTAGGAATTACCAGATTAACTGAGCGTGTTATAGTACCTTTCAAGTCTAGATACCTTAAGAAGATGCTTATCCGATGAAAACCGCTCGCGATTCATTGGACGAAATCCTCATTGATGAAAAAAGCTCATTTCATTGAAGAACCAGTGAGATTATGGACGCGAAGTCAAGGTTTGAGCAAAGTCGCATTCCAATCGTGAAGGTCGTTGGAAATTCTAAAAAGAGGTCTCCGAGTATACCTGGAACGCGAGGACAAATGAGAAGAAGTGACACTCAATTGTTCGCTAACCTGTGTCCGCATCTCAGCTACGCCTTAAGCTTGGGACAAAGCTCTTTTAACGGGGAATGGATTTCACACCCTGTGAATTCCGGTTAGTATTCGACCCAACCCGGTCATCTACTCTAAATTTTATTCGTACGGTTTAATTTGGCAATTTTTACGAGGAAACTAGAATGCGTAAAATCTGAGAAACGGTCACCGGACGCGTTCCGGCAATCTGGTTATAATTTAATTTAGGCTATTATAAGTTATATTAGTTTCCTGAGTGTTTCATGATTTTAATCACTTCCTGATATTAATTTTAAGGTTTTCCTTTAAATTGCGTTTTTTCGTGTTTTTGACCATTCGGAACCCCGGAAACTCATAATTCATTTCGTATAAACTCAAGTTATGTAATTCTAGTTTCATGCTACTAAAAATGTTCGTTCACCCTCATTCCCTACATGATAAGGATGTCTAAAAGCCAGCCAAATTCTTTGTACTTAGAAATTAAATCATCCTTAATACACTGACTCAAAATTTGAAAATATTGTCATACTTAGTGTAAGAAAGAGAATTTTGTTCTAGCAAAATGCTTGCATGCCAAGACTCTTACACGTCATGGGTTTACTTACACACTCTTACAATTTGTACTAGCAAACTTGGAACCATAACCATCACTTGAACCTTGGCTAGAAAAATTGAACCATCTTGGTCCCTTGTGAGCCCTCTTTGGCCGAACCACCCAACACACACACTCTTGGTGTGTGTTGGTCACTTATACATCACATGAACCCTCCTAACCCTAGTCTTGGACTATAAATACCACACTATATCTCAACTTAGGGTTTTCATTCACTTCCAAGTCTACAACAAAAATCTTTCCTCCCTCCCCTTGCTCCTAACTCACGGCACACCCTACACACCCATACACTTCCATAACTTTTGATTTCTAGCAAGATCCAAGTATTCTAAACTCATTTCTAAGGTTATCTAAGGTAGATCCAAGTGTTAGTTGGTTGTTTTCAAGAATCATAAAATTTGGGTTTCAAGTTTTATAAGTGGGTTTTGCAAGATCTTGTGTTTTCACCTTTTGCTTACTTTCTTGTGAGTATTTTCTTGATCACCTCTAGTAATATTTGATTTGTTATGAATTTGTTATAGATCTATGTTATATCTAAGATCAAAGTGTTTTTGGATGATTTTAAAAAAGAAAAGTCCAATTGTATTTTTGTTTCATCTTATGAATATGTGGAAGTCTTATGTCAAAAGCTTTATGTTTAGTTTAATTAATATGTCTTGGCGAGATTGAGAGTTGATGAGAGTTGCAACAATAGAGATTAGGTTGGTTTAAGGTTAGTTTTGTGGTGGATTAGTTGTAAATAAAGGTGGAACTAGACTAGGCACTAATATGCGAGTTGGGTCGATTTTTGGTCATATTTCGGCAAGACATACTTGCTGTCCCGATTTTGTTTTGAGGGTTTGAGCAACTTAAAAATGTTTTCATTAGGCTTAAAAGTAGTTTTCGAAGAGCTCGTTTCGAATAGATAAGTTTTCATATATCACACTTTAAAATCGGACTTAAAACGGCCAAGTTATGACCAAATGAAACTTGAAACATTTTTCGGCGAAATGGGAAAATGCAAAGACCAGATCAGCAGCTAAAACGGGCGATTTAGGGGCCTTCGTGTCCAGAATCGGCCAAAGTATAAAATACGAAGTTTTTTTTTTTTTTGTTGTTTTTTTGTTTTTATCGGAATGAGATTTTACTATAACGTTGGCAACCGCTTAGCCTAAAAGTCAATAACGAGAGACATTTTTACCACAAATCGGAAAAATAGGTTTTTGAGAAAAACTCTAAATAATGTGGGCTGATTGGAATTATAAAAGGGGGTTTCGGACACTTTCGGACGATTTTGGATGTTTTAAATGCAAGCGAAACATATGGAAATGTTAGGTAATTAGTTAGAACAACTAGAAATGTCATGAAGGGTTATTTGAAATGCCGAACTTAATAAAAAGTAGGATTATTAAAAATAGTACGAAACGGACATTTTAGGCGATTTAAACATAAGGAGTAGGCGGTTTAGAATTGTTTAAGCGATGGAAATAATATGGAAAACTTAAGAAATAGGGGACGCTAATAACGTTTTGAAAATTAAAAAGTTTCCTAAAAAGGAAAGTTTCTAAATAGTAATTTTTCAAAGTGTCAGGTTTTAAACTAAGGATGTTGAAAAATTCAAAGTCTTTTATTCTAAAAACGCAACACACTTGGTGCTTTAAATGATAAAACATGGATGCTTTACTTGTTTCTTTGATAACGTGTAAGTCATACCCGTAACTTACTCTAGGTCGCGTGCTAGACCTCCTTTATATCCATCATCATTGTTGTGGTGTCGCGTACCCTTGTTAAGAGGGAGTCATCGCCCACATTTTATGATTTACAAAAGCTTTTTTTTACTTATGGGGTGAGAAACATTGTTTGCTTTTAAACTGGACACAAGTTCTTTACGTGAGTTTTACTTGTTTATGTGTTGCCTAAGTAACTTACAAACCTACTACTACTGCCCAACTTATCATGAACTGTTAGTTTCTCGACCGGAGAACCGGTTGAGGGAGCGCAAGTGAATAGATAGATCTATTGGGACTAATTATCCCTATCCGGGTAAGCATGCACTTACTTGTTTCTGTCGTCGATGAACAAACGGATATATGTCATGTCGATTATACTTTCTGGTGGTCTTTGGTTTAGGATGACCGGCTTTGGGCAAAATACTTTTGCACCAGGATGTAGCTTGGCCCTTTGACATAAATTAGCTTCGGGTCATGAGCTTAGTGCAACATAAATACTTTTTATGTGGATGCTGTATTGTTTATAGTAGTCTTCGTTTTGAATCTTGTGGTCACTCTTGTACAAACTAAACCTATGAATTCACCACATTATGTTGACGTTAACATGTTTTTCTCAGGTGTCCCTTAGCCTTGGATTGATTCTTGATGCTATATGGTGTCTATGTGCTATGTGACTCGCCATTTCAAGACTTTTCTATTAATTACTCGTTGTCTTTATCAAACTCTGTTATGCTTCCGCTACTTTTTAACTTAATTATTATGGGCTGTAAAACTTGAATCTATTTTATTTTATGCAACGAGTAAACTTTTTCAAACGTCCATGATTAGTGGTCGTTCTTTATTGCTTTATGATCGGATTGTTATGACGTCACGCCCTCGGACACGTATTCCGTCTAGGCCCAGTTTGGGGGTGTGACATACATTATCCCAACTCCACTAGATAATCACTATGATGTTGAATTAGCCGACGGGAAAATAGTGGGAGTAAACACAATTTTACGGGGTTGTACTTTAAATTTCCTGAATCATCCTTTCACCATAGACCTTATGCCCGTAGAACTGGGTAGTTTCGACGCCATTATCGGTATGGACTGGCTGAGAAGACATCACGCAGAAATCGTGTGTGATGAGAAGTTAGTTCGAGTTCCTTTTGGGAACGAAACCTTAGTCTTCCGTGGAGCGGAGAGTTACATCGGAAGAGAATCTCGGTTGACGGTTATCTCATGTCTAAAGTTTCAAGAATAATGGCTCGAAAGGATGTCATGTCTTTCTGGCACAGATATCCGCCACCAGGAGGATGACAAGTATGAGGAAACAAGTCAAGGACGTACCTATCGTTCGAGACTTTCCTGAAGTGTTTCTTAAGGATTTGCCAGGACTACCTCCAATGACCGGTAGAATTCCAGATCGATCTAATTCCAGGAGCTGCACCTGTGGCCCGAGCGCCATACCGATTAGCTCCATCTGAAATGAAGGAATTGTCGGAACAACTACAAGAGCTTTCCGACAAAGACTTCATAAGACCCAGTTCCTCACCTTGGGGAGCCCCGGTCTTATTCGTTAAGAAGAAAGATGGCTCATTCAGAATGTGCATCGACTACCGGGAGTTGAATAAACTAACGGTGAAGAATCGTTATCCACTACCACGGATTGACGATCTCTTTGATCAACTCCAAGGATCCAGTATCTATTCGAAGATAGATTTGAGATCAGGATATCACCAGCTTAGAGTGAGAGAGCAAGATATCGAAGGGACGGCATTTAGAACTCGGTACGGTCACTACGAGTTTCAAGTTATGCCTTTTGGACTGACGGAACGCACCTGCGGTTTCATGGACCTCATGAACCGGTGTGCAAAACCTATTTGGATAAATTCCATGATTGTCTTCATTGATGACATATTATTTATTTTAAAGAATGAGAAAGAGCATGAAGACACTCATCTTAAGACAATCTTGGGATTGCTTAAGGAAAGAGAAACTGTAGCAAGTTTTCAAAGTGTGACTTTTGGATTCGAAGGTTACTCAATTTCTTGGTCATGTCTTGACAGCCGAGGATACATGTATGACCAGCTAAAATAGTGTCAATCAAGTTTGGGCGTCTCCTAAGACTCTACAGAGATCCGCCAATTCTTAAGGTCTCGCTGGTTTCTATGGATATTTATTGAGGATTCTCCAAGAGCGCGAACGTCAATGACGAAGGCATACAAAGAGAAGTTAGTTCGACTGGTGGATGAGAAAGAAGGAAGATGCTTTTCGTGACTTTAAGTAGAAGTTGTGCAGTGCGGCCAATTTGGGGCGGGGCTTTACTGAACGGAAGCGAAGACTTTGTGGTTATTGCGATGGCATCACACAAGGTTTAGGAGCCGTGTTAATGCAGAGGAGTAAGGTGATTGCCTATGCCTCCGACAGTTTAATGTGCACGAAAAAAAACTTACCACTCATGATTAGAACTTGGTTCGGTAGTTTTGCTCTTAAGCTATAGAGACACTATCTTTACGGAACCTGGTGCCTGGTTTACCGACTCAAATAGCCTTCAACCACATTCTCGACCAGAAGGATCTTAACATGAGGCAACGACGCTGGCTAGAGTTATTGAGTGATTACGATTGTGACATTCGTTATCATCCGGGCAAAGCAAATGTGGTGGCAGATGCTTTGAGCCGTAAAGAACGGGACGTACCGTTGAGGGTGCGAGCTTTAGTTATGACTATTAGCTTGGATATTCCCAAACAGATACTAGCAGCTCAGATTGAAGCCTTGAAACCAGAAAATCTAGAGAAAGAGGATGTAGGTGGTATGATCAGAACCGATATACCCAAGGAAAGGTTGGAGCCGCGTGCCGATGGAACTTTATGTTTAAACGGCAGGAGCTGGTTACCTTGTTTTGGCGACTTGAGATCCGTGATCATGCACGAGTCTCATAAGTCGAAATACTCTATTCATCCAGGCTCCGAAAAGATGTACCAAGATGTGAAGAAACTGTATTGGTGGCCAAACATGAAGGCTGACATCGCCACGTATGTTAGTAAATGCTTGACGTGTGCGAGGGTCAAAGCCGAACACCAGAGGCCATCAGGATTGTTAGTACAACCAGAAATACCCGAGTGGAAATGGGATAATATCACGATGGATTTTATCACCAAACTCCCTAAGTCATCACAAGGTTTTGACACTATCTGGGTAATTGTGGATCGACTCACAAAATCTGCTCACTTAATTGCCCAATAAGGGAGGAATTGATCCCTTGGACAAGTTAGCAGAGTTGGCAAGGTTGTACCTGAACAGGATAGTGGCAAGACACGGGATACCTGCCTCAATTATCTGTGATCGTGACGGAAGATTCACTTCAAATTTTTGGAGATCATTTCAGAAAGCTTTGGGTACAGATATTAGTATGAGCACTGCGTATCATCCAGAAACTGACGGCCAGAGCGAGAGAACCATTCAAACTCTCGAGGACATGCTACGTGCTTGCGTGATCGATTTTGGCAAAGGCTGGGTTAAGCATTTGCCATTGGCCGAGTTTTCATACAACAACAGTTATCACGCTAGCATAAAGGCCGCCCCTTATGAGGCACTGTATGGTCGAAAATGTCGATCACCGGTGTGCTGGGCCGAAGTTGGGGAAGCCCAACTGACTGGCCCGGAATTAATCCAAGAAACAACGGAAAAGATCGTCCTGATCAAGCAAAGGATGCAAGCTGCACAGGATCGACAAAAGAGCTACGCTGATCGGAAACGAAAGCCGATGGAGTTCGAGATTGGGGACAGAGTTATGCTCAAGGTCTCACCTTGGAAAGGGGTCGTACGGTTCGGTAAGCGGGGCAAGCTGAACCCGAGATTTGTCGGACCTTTCAAGGTGTTAGCAAAAGTTGGGAAAGTTGCCTACAGGCTGGAACTTCCTCAAGAGTTGAGCAGAGTTCACCATACCTTCCATGTGTCTAATCTGAAGAAATGTTACGCTGACGAACCATTAGTCATGCCGTTAGAAGGAATTCATGTTGACGATAAGCTCCAGTTTGTGGAAGAGCCCGTTGAAATTATGGAACGGGAGATCAAACGATTGAAGCGAAGCCGGATACCATTGGTTAAGGTTCGCTGGAACTCTAGGCGGGGCCCTGAGTTCACCTGGGAACGTGAAGATTCGTTCAAACAAAAATACCCACAACTCTTCATAAACCGGGCTTCGTCATCCACTACAAGGTCTTAAGCTTTGAGGACAAAGCTCTTTTAACGGGTGGAGACTGTAACATTTCTCATTTTCATGTCATTGTACGACAATTATTATTAGTCACTATTTATTTTAGTCCGATACGCGTTTACTTTTAATTTTTGCTTTTGAGCTAAGAATCGCGTAGACTAGAAATAACCATTTAATGTAAACGGTCATCAAATAAATTAAGGTTTACATCAACCAAGTAAGAAATAATTATTAAGAAGATAATTATGTACTTTGCGTATTTTATTTTTATTGGTCACGTAAAAGGGTTACGTATCGCAATAAAATACATTGGGACGCACCCTGGAAATACCTAGAATTACCTAGACTCAAACCAATACCCAATTTAAATGCCTAAACATAAAACTTCACCAAATCTTGTGTTAATAACATAAAATAGCCGAATGTGGGTACAATAAAAAGCCCACATAAATTGTTGTTTGTGTATACTAGCTAAATCAAATCTTCTAAATAATCCTAAAGTACTAGTACATCCTCAAACTAATTAAGGATAGTACTTAATGTCTCTTATTAGCCAAGTAACCAATGGTTAATAACCATTTCCTTCTCTTTACCCTTAGGCCGCGGCTAGAGAGCATCAAACACACAAAACCATAAGAATTACAAGTATCAAACTAAATCTTGTACAAACATTTGGTCATTAAGAGTGGTACTTGAGTGGTTTAGCATAAAACCATGCGTGGCTAACTAGAAAACCCCTAAACCACTAATCTAGGGCTCGACATTGGCTTGGTTAGAACTAAGGAACCTAACTCGCTTCATTTGTCTATAAATATCACTCACTAATTCACTAGACACTTTCTTAAACACTTGAACTCTCTCAAGGGTAACCATTGCCCATTTATTTCCTTTGCCATTCGGCATTTGCAAAGACCAAACCATATTCGAACCCCATTTACTCTAAGAACTTGAGGAAGACTTAAAGATCAAGCATAGGGTTTTAGCAAGGAAAGCACGAGCTAAAGGATACGGGTTTATAAGCTTGGAGCTTAAGTTATACATGTTTGGGTGTATACGAGTCGAGTTTACGTCTAAGCTCGCAACCAAGGCAACTTGGACTCTTTGTAAGTCGTTACTATGTTTCCTATGTCACTTATGATTCGTCTCATATTTACTTAAGTTTCCATGTCGCGTATTAAGTGAGTTAAATATCTCATGGACGTGAGACATGCATGGTTCGACCCATTCATGGCTCACGCACCTAAGTTTATCAACAATGTGGACTTGTGTGGTGTAAACTTGATTGAAAAGATGATAACTAGCATAATATAACGTGAACTTTGGTAAAAATACTAGCAAGCGTTAGTCCAATGGATTATGGGATTCGTTATGACACGAGCACCAAGATTATTCACGTAAACTTTCATTACAATCGAAAGTTTTAGGCTTGGAAACACATACAACGACCTAGTTAATGAATACATGAAATAAATATCGATTTATAAACATTAACTAGTGCCAAAAATGGTATGACGAGACCTAGAAACCATTTAGCAAGTCAAAGGGGCTAAATTCGGGTCACTTGGGCTTGGCAGCCCACTGATGAAGGCCCAACAGGCCCAACGAGTCACGTAAATCAAGCTATGGTGTATTAATAAGCCCTCCGAGCTTATTCACGGGCTAGGAGTTCTTGTTAAATCGACTTAGGCCTTGCAAGGTCCTTCGGAAACACACCGCACCCTTAATGGGCTTACTAGCCCATTAACGAGCCTCATACGAGCCATAAGCTCACAATAAGCTCGAAACAACTTATTTAAGAACTCACATAAACTAAACCTACTCAATGAACCCTAGTGTAGTTAATGGACCTAAATAGACCTAACCGAAAGCCTTAAAAATCCATTCGGGTCTTTAATGGGCCCAACAGCCCAAAATAAGCGGATAAGCTCACAATAAGCTTGGGCAGCTTATTGGTGATCTTATGAGAGCTCAATGAGCTTAATGAACTTAATTACACTAAATGGACCCAAATGGACCCAACCAAAAACCTTAGGACCCATTCGGGCCTCTAACGGGCCCACGACCCATTAAAGAGTGCTAATTTGCTTATTCTAATAAGCTGAAACGAAGCAGATTTAAATGAACGAAATAAGCCTAAGAAATAAGTTAAATAAGCCTAAGAAACCTTTAAAGTTCTTATCGGGTTGAGTTATTAGGCTCGCGAGCCCAATAAGTTTAGAATAAGCTACAAAAAGCTGCTCGAGCTTATTTACAACTTATCAGACCACACTGAGCTTATTGGAACCTTTTGTACTCGTTAAAACCCTATTGGACCTTTAAACGCTAAACGGACCTTAACGGGCCCAATAAGGCCCGTTAAGCCAAAAATAAGCTCGATGAGCTTATTTATAAGCCTAAACAGCTTTGATAACTTATTTGGACTTAGAAAAATGAAATGCCACTTATTGGGATTTAATTGGAATGAAAATGCAATTTTTACAAAGTCGGAGGACTAAAAGTGTAAATTTACAAACTATAGGGTCAAAACTATAAATTGCTAAAGTTAACAAGCCCAAGGACTATTTCTGTCAGTTTTGGAAACTTAGGGGCTGTTTCAAACTTATAAGGACCTAAAATGTAACCTTGTAAAGTCTAGGGACTAAAAGTGTAATTAATGAAACTTAGGGGTTTAAAATGTAAATAAAGTATATTTGTAAACCCAGGGGCTATTTTGTATTTATAAGAAACTTAAGGGTTTATTTGTGAACAAAAGTGAATAAATAAAACACTTAACGAATCGGTCGAATATTAAGATATTCGGACATTAAACGGGTTTAACTAACGACGTAATAAATAAGTATATTTATTAACAATGATTTCACGTTTCTCGAGAACCATCGAAATTATAAATACAATAATCATGTGCACCACCACACAAGTGATAACAGTATATATAAACTTGAAATGGAATTTAGTTTATACAATGAGTCGTTAGCTTAAATGTGTAGACTAAGACTTGACCGTATTTACTTAGGTACTTGACGGTGTGATTCATTGCTTACTTGGATATTTATTATCATTCAGAGAACTACCTGCTAAGGTGAGTTCATAGCCCCATGTTTTAATGTTATTTAAATGATTTACATCTTTGGGGTGAGAACATGCTTTGTTTTACAAATTGGACGCAAGTGTACATTTTATACAACGATCACGTGTTTGCCTAAGTAGCGATAACCCATTGAGCCCTTTATCATGAACTGTTAGTTGCATAGTTGTAGTTGGGAACTGCATTGTGTGAGCGCGAATGTTATTGATAGATCTATTTGGGATTGACGATCCCCGTTCGGGTGATTAGCTATCACTGGGAACGAACGTATACCATGTCGGATTCGGGATGTTTCGGGTTAGAACATCATTCACGGGCATTCATTGGCAATATTTTGCATTCATACATGTCGAGCCTCAGTGTCATGAGCTTAGGAAAACGTGACCACTTTTTATGATGTTTGCATGTGTTGCTAAATCATACACTTGGAAATCTTGCGGTCCTACTATTGATTTACATAAACCTATGAATTCACCAACTTTATGTTGACGTTTTAAGCATGTTTTTCAGGTCAATAAGGCACGAGGTGCGATGATACATTGGAAGTCAATAATTGAAGAGTCAACACTTAAGATTTGGGGTCTTATTACATTTTGGGGATAATTGTTATAAACCGGAATCTTTATTTATATTGTTGAACAAACTTGAAGCCATGGGCTTATGTAACAAACAAGTATTTTGTTAATCCAATGTATCTTTTTCAAACGACACGTTTAGTAGTCGTTCTCAGAATCTTGTGCTATTGATCCAAAAATGTAACGCCCTCGGATATTCAAGCATTCCGCTGCGTGCTCAGATTTGAGGGTGTTACATGTATTGCATTCACCATGACATCTTTTACGCCTTTTGCACTAAGGCATAAGAAACTCTCGTCTCCTTCCTTTCAGCTTGAAACTCCTTTGGTGAAGCCACCAAAGTTACCAAAGTCTTATTCTGTAATTTCGTATTAGGAGAAACGACGCCTAAAGATAACATAGCAATAGTTTTTCCGCTCCATCTAAACAAATACATATTTGATTTATCTTGGTGTGTAGCGTCCATATCATGTTGCCATGGTCTTCCTAATAATACATGACACGCCTCGATATCAATAACATCACAAATAACCAACTCATTGTAATGCTTCCCAATAGCAAGATGAACCTTACAAATCTTGGTCACCTTTAGTGCCAACCCCTTCTTGATCCACCTGATCTGATAAGGACTATGACGGGGTTCGGTGGGAAGCTTAAAATCTTTAACCAAAGCCTTAGGCGTTAAATTTTCGCAACTCTCTCCATCAATGATAGAACAAATCTTTTTCTTAACCAAGCATTTAGTTTGAAAGATTTTATTTCTTTGTGAAGAGTCGTTAACCTTAGGCGAACATAAAGTTCGTTGAACGACATATGTAACTTGTTCCTCCTCTCCGTCCAAAGGCTCGGCACACTGTAACTCATATTCTTCTTGAAACGCATCCGCCACTTTATTATTTCTAACCTCGGGCAATGTCTTAAGTGAAGACCAATCTCGAACCGCATTGACCTTGGTTTCGTCAACATGAATTCCCTTCACTTGGAAAGAAATCACCCTCGAGTTCTCAATATCAAGGGCTTCATGAACCTCGAACACCTTCTCACGACGAACCTTATCTTCAATAGATTTGCGTTTCACATCCACTCGAAAACCTTCATATTTTTTTAACACGTCTACCATACTCCCAACTATCAATCCATGACCTAAAACATCGGGTTTTGTGCTCCCTATTAATGACCCCCAAGTTTTCAATTGTAATAAAAGTAGCTTCTTTGTTTGCCATTAAAAACTTAATTTGATTTTTCATACTCATCCTTAAAATTAACCCATAATCTAAATCACGAATGTTTAAATTAGGGGCGCATTCAAAATCCGTTTTTAGCGCACAATTAAAACCCTTCACATCTTCATCATCATTAAAACCCATAATTTCTTCACAAGTCTTCAAAGCACTAACTTTATTCCTTGTTCCAAACAATAAAGTTGAAATTTTTTCATCATGTTCTTTATAACTTTGAAGGTCTTGGATTTTCTCAACGTGTTCATCAACAACCTCTGCCTTCACAATCTTTTCTTCAACTTTAAGCTCGGGCTTTGATAATTGTGGTGTTACTTTGGGTGAAACCATAGCAATCTTTTCTTCAACTTTAACCTCGGGCTTTGGTAATTGTGGTGTTACTTTGCGTGGAACCATAGCAATTCTCCTTCCTTCCCATGAGAAAATGTAGAGATTTCGTTTAACATCATACTTGCCATTAACCTCACGTCGCCAAGGTTTTCTCAATAATATATGGCACTCATCAATATCATCTACAATACAAAGTACTTCTTCTTTATAAAAATTTCCTATGGTCACGGGAACCCTACAAACTTGGTAACCTTCAATTGGACAAATCTTCATTGGTAACTTTAGAAAATCTACCAATTCTCTTGAAACCAAATTATTTATGCTACAACCATCAATAACTAAAGAACATACCGAATTGTTGATTAGAATTTTCGAATGAAAAATCTTGGTTGTAGGTACTCAATCCTCCTTCTTTTCCTCCTCCCATTCTTCAATTCTTCCATTGTTGAACGGGGATTGGTTGCTTGCACAATTGCCTCTAAAATTAGCTATGGTTGGACGAATTCTTAGACCTTCGTGTTTACTACCCTCGCGATTCTTGT
>BQNB010089349.1:0-27425 GCA_026074375.1 Tanacetum coccineum
ACCTAATATAATCACCCAATCGGTTAAGAGAGGAATTCTCTAACCACACAACCATCCTCAACAGGATCTCACATCACATCCTTACATAATACATACAAGCAACAATGATCAATGCAATCAAAGTTACAAGTCCACGTGTGTGTTGCCTTTATAATATGTTCGCGACCATAATTATATTTTCACCTTTTTCACATGTGTACTTACTTCCAAGACCACATATCTCAATGATAACACACATCTACCACATAGTACTTAATAATAATCTAAATATAACTCAAACATGATAATCCATCTAACGAACCATAAAATCACAATCAACCAAACGAAACAGAAGTCACATTGTGACCCAAAATATAAAAGCAATCCTCGATTATAACAACGCATCGAGGTAGAAAACGAAATAAACTTATGTTGGGCCTCGCTTGGGTTTGACTTTTTCTCTCTCAAAAGTTACCCAACTCCGCGGGTCCAGTCAGGTAAACAATCTCGCAACGATATCTCCTAGGGGTAGGGGAAGACATGACTAAAACAATAACAAAGGGGTATATACTATTAGATCCCCATAATGAAAAACTATATATTTCATATTATATAGTAGTAATTCAAAATAGAAAGAATTTCAAAGCTTTTAGGTAGCGAGAACTTACGGTATATACGTATACCAACACTTATGCCCTAAAATGCAACTATATGAGGGACCCTTAAGCTATAGTCTAGGCTCAACCACCTAGTTCTCTATAACCAAAGGCTCTGATACCAATCTGTCACACCCCACCAAGGCGGAAACGTAAGGCGTAAACAAGAATGGATATTATCACAACACATAGTGTCTATATAGAGAATACTAAAATGAAAACTAAAGTAAAGCAAAGACACAAAGTTTCATAACAATACCCAAAACCTAATGGTGTCTTTATTAATGAGAAAGATGTCTCGTTAATAAATGACATGCAAAAACATAATCCAAACAATTCATGCAAACGCATTTATTCAAACAGAAAGCATAAATAAACTCCAAGCATCCTATGGTCTCTTCTAGCCACTTCGCTCTATCTTAGCACCATTAAGTTTACCTGAAAATGAAGCTTAAAATGTCAACATAAAGTTGAGCGAGAATCATAGGTTTACGACATACAACAATATCCAAAATAAACTTTCAATTAGCTGCTGCAATTACCAAAACAATTCATGACAACAAGTGACAATAACGGGACGGAACGTGCCCACGATTCACAATCATATCAAAACAATCAGGTAGGCCTACCTCGCCGCTCCACTAATAGTCATAGAAAGGAATACAAATCCCAATTCTAGACTCTTGGTACCGAAGTCACAATATCACAAGGAGTTGATCACCTCCAAGGATCTTACCCACAAAGTAGGCGAAGTCACATCTCATAACACTGGGTAGGAACGTTACCCCCACTCCAAATCTCACAACATAACAACATCAACAAGACAAGACAAGACAAGCAAAACAAAACAAGACAAGACAAGACAAGCATCATTCTCATCCCAAAATAACATGAGAAAAAAGGGGCTATGAAACTCACATTTGCTTAGCTTTCCAAAAGATTCCAACAAAAAGCTTCACAAACAACTAGCACAAATCTAAACAACAAAATAACTCGTGTTACACGCTACTAAGCCAAAAGCTTAACGAACATGTAACAATCATCTGATGGATGTCTAAGGTGTTAGTTACCCTCATGGGTCGCCCTGACACCATGCCCGACATTAACCAATTCGTTTACACATTATTTTAAAGTCTTACAATTTACCCGAAAATGCAGAATTTTGACGCGACTTAACGTACTCAAAACCTCTACTTACTGACCTCCATAATTCATACAAAAAATCACATATGTTCATTTATGAGTATATTAACTACCTTACGATTCCCAAGAGCCATTTACATGCACAAGTACTCCTAAGAAAATCAAACTTCAAAACAGTCCCAATTCGGATCTGGTTGCACACTAAAAAGTATGACCCTAAAAACCATACTTAGACAACAAATCAAAGGCTAAATATTTATGGAAGTTTAATAGATACATAGAACTTGATTTCTATAAAAGGGGTAATCCTAATTCGAATTTTAAGTAGGGGTTTTACTCCCCGAAATCAGACCCAAATCTGACCTGTATTTACTGTTTTGACAACTTTTCTTGCAAATAATATTTGAATGACTTCCCGACCTCATAAACCTTCGAGGCTGGATGTTCTGAAAACTAGACTCTCTGAGCTATGTTATAGATACTGAAAACTTAACAAAAGCTATTACCATCATTGAGATAATGGCCGAACAACACAACCCTAATTTTGCCTCAATCCAAATCAAATTCTAACGCGAATTAAGTTTAACCAATTACATCCATAAGCTTCTAATTAAACCCTAATCATTATATGATGATTATTATATCATTAATTACAGATTTAATGAAACCCTAATTATTCACCATATTAATTATTACATGATTAAAGAATAATAGATAACAAGGACTAATTTAAAACTTATCTTAAAGCTTGATTTCTTTCCAAAAGTAAAAAATCATAATTTTTTCCTCTTTTCTCTTTGTTCGACCGATCTCACAAGGGAGAGGATTATGGGATTTTATTTTGTATTTATAGGCCCCCAAACTAATTATAGATAAATTCTAATTAGAGTTTGTTTCTTTTTAAAATTCTTTTTTTCTTTCTATTCCTCTAAATTTGTTTATTACATCATACATTCGTATATAAAAAAATTTTTATTTTTTTTTTTTATTTATTTAATTTATTAATTACTTAATTATTTGTTTACCTTACTGTTTTTAAAAATCCTAAGCTTATTCGATCATACCTTTTTGCGTAAACGCATTTACTAGACCTTTAAAAAACTTTTAACCTTCATTTTTATTAATCCTAACTTTCCAAAAATAGGAATTTCATTTCTTCCTTATTCTAACTACTAGAACCTAATCTCATTCTAATATTACTAACACATAAATACGTATATGTATAATTACTTAAACAATTAACGCGAAACCGCTTCAATCACCGAAATCATTTCCTTGTCACCAAAGGTGAACGAAATGAATTTCACAAAATCCAACACAAATCCAATCTCAATGAGACGATCACGCTAAATGGATTGATTATCCAATCTCACGTATCCCACACAAACACATATAAACACGTATAAACACATATAACACATAACTCATACATATAGAACAAATATTTAGGTCAACACTACGGTTTGAGTAACCTGCTCAAGCCACGGTTGTCACAGCTCGCTCTCCACTAGCTACCATCTGACTAGTCTCTAACTATCTCTGAGTGGTCTCAATCTCAGTAATCCTATCAATACAAACCTCTGACATGTAGTGAACTATATCATAAATAGTATCCTCAAGATCAATGTAATACCTCCTCTAAAAGAAGACTCAGAACTATCACCAATAACCAATGGATCTACAGCGATCTCTCTCGTGTCTGCTGCACTAGCCTCTACCTCAAACTCCTCATCATCCTCCCTAACATTACTAGCAGCAATCTCAAATCCCATACCTACACCATCCTCGGGGTGAGCTCCCTCACTAATACCTACATCTGCAACAGCCTCTGCATCAACAGTATCCACCTCCCCCCCATATCTCCTCTCCGCTATCCACTGTGGAGAAAGAATCTCTAAACCTCTTGCGAGGTGGTAAAAGATCAGCAGGAGTAAGGGCTATCGACCTTGAAACATGAGTAGGTGACTGTACCGAAGCAGTAGAGGACCTACATCTCTTGCGAGATGGCCTAGAAGAAGGTGAAGATGAATCCAATGACCTCTCAGAAGATGAACCTAAAGATGACTCTGATGTAGTCGGTGGGTAAGGGGTAGACAATGGTGCAGACCTCCAACGTCTAAAAGCCTCACAAGTCCGTGGATCCTAGCAAGTGATCGAAGAAACCAAATCGCTGTGGTGTAGATGAATCATCATCGCGTGTCTGTGGTGTATTTCCCGGATAAGGAATGATCTGAAGGTGCACAAGAAGAAGATGAGTCTGGTGAAGAATGATGATCCGATGAATGATGAGATACACGTCTCCATGAAAGTCTACGAGCAGGAATGGGTCTAACTCTCTTTCTGGCAGTCAACAACTTACATGACCCATTGAGGTGGGTGCAATAGAGGTTCGAACCGAAAAGATAGCCTCGCCCCGGACGGACGAGAAGAATTGCAGGCCGTTTCGATGAATCCCGGGTGGGGCAACAACATGTGCAAGGGGAAACTCTGATAATGGTGCAAGAGTATCATGAGATGACGATACGGGTCTCCTGCTCAGCAGGCTCGGACTCACCGTTCGCCTCCGTGTCATCAGAACATAAGAAGGGCGAAACCGACGCAAATCGGTAACAAAGGTAAAGTATCCTCCTCCGATGGATTCAGAATCAAAAGAAGGTGAATAATCCACTAAATAAAGTACCCCAGCAGGTGAGACGACTAAAACTGTCCCCTCCTCCGATGCAACTATAAGGTCAGCTAGAACAACAGGAACCTCATGGATAACAGGGATAATAGCAGGAATAACACCAAAGAGAATCACTCGTGGGGCATGAGAACCCACACTCTCCTCAGACGTATTAGACAAAATAGAAATAACAAGAGCAGCCATTACCTGCATAAGCACAAGTTTATATAAATCTCTTTATATGAAACCAGCAACATGCAACAATGCTAAGAAATAAGTATTGCAAAATCATGAAAAGGCAAAACGAGAATAAGGTAATTATGGCAATAATGATAAATATTTCCATCACGTATACATATATCTAAACGCTATTATTATAAGACATAATATGTAAGCAGGTAAGGCCCTTAGATCACATACTGGTTTATAGACCAGACCTAGAACATCTACCTGGTTCTCTATAAACCTTGGCTCTGATACCATCTTTCACAAACCCCCAAACGGGGCCCTAATCGAAAATCCTGTCCGGTGTGCGTGACTCTATAAATACACATACACAAGATACAAAGAACGACCTCTAAGGGTATGTTTGAAAATCCAACATCGTTGCATTAATTAAAATAGTTAAAGTTTGACATAAGTTTAAAGATAATATGCGAAAGCGAATAAAAGTTTTAGAAATTAACAACGATGTTTAAACAGTAGATAATAGCGTTTCTTGAAAATCGGCCTAATGCATAGCGACACCAAATAGCAAGCAAAGACATCCACAGCTAAGCACGCTTTAGAAAAACAAGCTAAAACGGTCCAAACATAAAAGTTTGATTGAATTCATAGTTTTTTGAATTAGAGTATTAAAAGTGACCACCAAGTTCACAGTATCGGCGCCCACGTGACAGTTATAACATATACAACTTCACATAAAAAGAATGTATTTACTGTTGCACTAAGCTCATGACACCGAAGCTCAATTTAAAAGGAAGCATTTTAATGCCAAAATAGTATTCACGCCCTAAAGGTATCAGATCCAAGATCAATCCTATTGACATTCCGACATGGTATAATATCTGTTGTTCGGGGACACTCTGAATCTAGTAAGCGCTACTTACCCGGATAGGGATAATTACTCCTAATAGATCTATTTATAAAATTCGCGCTTACTTAACCAGTACGGTCGGTTAAGCAATTGACGGTTCATGATAATCCAGGCATTAGTGGTCTATTCGCTAGTTATGCAACACGTAAATCAGGAAAAAGAAACGTAAAGTAATTGTGTCCATAGTTTGAAAACGAGCAATGTTTCTCACCCCAAAATAGTAAAGTAAAAGTAGTAAAACATGGGGCTATGAACTCACCTTAGCAAAATGAGCAAATGATAATCACGCAAGTAAAAGATGGTATAGAAATCTAGCCGCGACCTAAATAATAGCGCGTCTTAAAACCGAAAGTATGCAAAAATGCACAAAATGTTCAGTACACCAAAATAAATCGCAAGTGTGGTATGCTTTAGTTTAATTACAATCCAAGACGAAATAAAATCAAATTAGTTCTTTCGTTAAGTTTTGCATTTGAACCAAACATTACTATTTTTCGAAAGTGTTTCCAAGAAAGTTATTAATTTTCAGGACGTAATACGTCCACCCGAACATTTGTTAAGTTTTTCCTATATATCAAAACAGCACTAACTAAGCCTTAATTACTTAATGTCCGTTCGCTAAAATCCTTAGCAAACTTACTATTTTTAGTAACATTACGCTTTTTCCCTAAATATGCTAACCCGGCGTTCTTAAATAATACTTAAGCAATAGTATGTGTTACTATATGTTTTTCTAGATGTTTAGAAATCCAAAAAATATCCGAAAGTGTTTCGAAAACTCATTTTATTTTACTATTCACATCAGCAACTATTCATTTGGTTTCGCCGAAAAATGTTTCAAGTTTCATTTGGCCATAACTTGGTCGTTTTAAATCCGTTTTTAAAGTGTGATATATGAAAAACTATCTATTCGAAACGAGCTCTTCAAAAACTACTTTTACGCCTAATGAAAACATTTTTAGGTCGACCAAAACCTCAAAACAAATTTGGGACAGCAAGCACTTTTTGTCAAAAACGCAACCAAAATCCACCCAAACTTCACAATAGTGTCTAATCTAGCCTAATCTCCATTCACAACTAATCCACAACAAAACCACACTTAAAACTAACCTAATCCCTTCATTTCTATTGTTGCAACTCTCATCCCACTCTCATCTCACCAAGAACATAGTATTTAACTAGTGAAACAAATGGAACATCATTATTTATAAAATCTTGTTTTATAATCTTTCAAAAAAATTGAAACACAACATATGGATGTATGGATCTTGAACATATAAGAAGAACATAAGGAAAACCACAAAGAAAGATTCAAGATACTTACAAGAATGAAGAACAAGTAGTGAAATCACAAGATCTATACCCCAAAATAATAGATCTATAAAACCCACTAATAAAATATGAAACCCTAACTTAGATCTTGAAGAAAAACCCTTGAATCAAAGAACCAATACTTGCAAACACCTTAGGTAACCTTAGAAATGAACTTGGAATGAGTGGATCTTGATAGAAATCAAAACTATGGAAAGTATATGTGTGTGTATGTATGTCGTGGCCAAGAGGAGAGGAAAAGAGAGAAGAAAATTTTGTTGGTGGCTTGAAAATGATTATGAAACCCTAAGTTGGAAGTATGCAATGTATTTATAGGCCAAGGGAAAGTTTAGGGTTTGTGTTTTGTAGCATCAAGTGACCAACACACACCAAAGGTGTGTGTGTACCCATGTTCGGCCGAACCTAGCCACAAGGGACCATTTTGGTTCAAATTTTTGTATCATGGTTCATATTATGTGCATATGTTAGTATTGAGTTGGTCAAATGAAGTCAAGATGTGTAAGTATCACATGGCTTGGTCTAACTTGAGAAAATGTGCATGAGAATGACACTCTCATGTGTCACTATTCATCACATGCATGGAAAATTCAAATAAGATGCTCTTGATTTAATTTTAAGATTCATGGTGCATTTGGTTTTGGTTTAGGCATCCATATGTATAGGGGGGATATGAACGAAAAATTTTTCTTAAGAATATGAGATGGATGATAACTAAAGTTTACACAAAAAGATTTCGAGTTTTTGAGGTTCCGTTAGGTCAAAAACGCGAAAAACGCAATTAAAACGTTAAAGCGTAAAAATAAATATCGGGATTGATCGTAAACTACGAAACACTTAGAAAAGATAAAATAACTCATATAATATCTAAACTAATAAATATCCGATGCCGGAATGCGTCCGATGACGTTTTTTAGATTTACGCGGGTTTACTTCCTGGTAAACTGCCAGATTCAAACGTAACATATAAAAGTAAAAAATAATTATCGTAAAAGTTTAAAATATTAACCTAAAATTCTCGGGGTGTGACATTCTTCCCCCTTTAGAGAAGCTTTGTCCTCAAAGCTTAAGACGTGGACGAAGGATTTGCGAAAAGGTGAGGGTACTTTTTCTTCATTTGGTCCTCACGCTCCCAAGTAAACTCGGGTCCTCGTCTCGAATTCCAACGAACTTTCACAATTGGAATGCTGCTTTGCTTTATCCGTTTAACTTCTCGGTCCATAATTTCAACTGGTTCCTTAATGAAATTAAGCTTGTCATCAATCTGGATTTCTTCTAACGGAATAGCTAGGGGTTCGTCTACGAAACACTTCTTCAGATTGGAAACATGAAAAGTACTATGAAATCGGCTTAACTGCTCTGGGAGTTCAAGTCAATAAGCAAGCGTTCCCACTTTAGCGATAATCTTGAAAGTTCCTATATAACGAGGGTTCAGCTTCCCCCGTTTGCCGAAGCGTATCACCCCTTTCCATGGCGACACTTTCAACATGACCTTATCCCCAACCTTAAATTTCAATGGCTTACGCCTCCTATCAGCGTAGCTCTTTTATCTATCTCGTGCAGCTTGAATTTGCTTTTTGATCTGAATGATTTTCTCAGTTGTTTCATGAACAATTTCCGGACCAGTGAGCTGAGCGTCTCTAACCTTAGCCCAACAAATAGGCGATCGTCATTTTTGGCCGTAGAGAGCTTCAAATGGTGCAGCTTTGATACTAGTGTGATAACTGTTGTTGTAAGAAAACTCCACCAAAGGTAGGTGTCTATCCCAACTTTCCCAAAATCCATCACACAAGCACGCAACATGTCCTCTAAAGTCTGGATGGTTTCTAACTCTGCCCATCCGTCTGTGAGTAATAAGCCGTACTCATATCCAATTGAGTACCTAGGGCTTTGTTCAGTGATCTCCAAAAATAAGATGCAAATTTACTGTCCCGATCAGAAATGATCAAAACCAGCACTCCATGCCTCGAGACTACTTCCTTCAAGTATTATCTCGTCAACTTCTCCTTTGAGTCGGTTTCCTTTATTTGTAAGAAATGAGCAGATTTTGTGAGTCCGACAATAATTACCCAAATTGTATCTTGACCAGTTGTTGTTTTTGGTAACTTAGTGACGAAATCCATTATAATGTTCTCCCAAGTCCATATTGGGATCACAGGCTGAACCAACAAACCGGATGGTTTTTGGCATTCGGCCTTGACTTTGGCACAGGTCAAACACTTGCTGATGTAAGTGGCAATCTTAGATTTCATATTCAGCCACCAATACAGTTTCTTTAAATCCTGATACATCTTGTCCGATCCAGGATGTATTGAATATTTTGACTTATGCGACTTATGCATAATCAGTTCCCTTAAATTACCTCGACAAGGTATCCAACTTCTCATATTTAAGCATAACATTCCATTAGTACGCGGCTCTAGCTTCTTAATCATACCACATAGATCTCCAGTTCCATAATTCTCCTCTTTTCTCGCCTCAACTTGAGCGTCTAAAATCTCCACAAAGAGGTTCAGACTAATCGTCATAACCAAAGCTTGAACTCGTAGTTGCTTGATCCTTTCCTTTCGGCTCAAGGCATCCGCCACCACGTTCGCCTTCCCCGAATGATAACGTATCTCGCAGTCGTAATCACTCAGCATCTCTAACCATCTACGTTGTCTCATGTTTAACTCTTTCTGATCTAGAATATGTTGCAAACTCTTGTGATCAGTGAACACAACGCACTTTATACCGTACAAGTAATGTCACCACATCTTGAGAGCAAACACTACCGCTCCCAGTTCTAAGTCGTGTGTGGTGTAATTTTTCTCATGAATCTTGAGTTGGCGTGATGTGTAAGTTAAGACTCTCTCCTTTTGCATCAGAACTGCGCCCAACCCTTTACGAGAAGCATCACAGTAAACCACAGAAGTTTTCACTACCTTCGGGCAAAGATAAGATCGGTGCACTACATAAGTTTTCCTTCAACAGTTAGAATGCAGCTTCTGCCTTTTCGGTCCAATTGAACTTCACGTTCTTTTGAGTCAACTTTGTCATGGGTTTGGCGATCTTTGAGAAACCTTCTATAAATCATCGGTAATAGCCGACAAGTCCTAAAAATTAACGAATTTCTGTCGGAGTCTTGGGCGATGCCCAATCCTTGATGGACTCAATCTTAGCTGGGTCCACGTGAATGCCTTCACTATCAATCACGTGACCAAGAAATTATACCCTTGACAGCCAAAAATCGCACTTTCTAAAAATTAGCATACAATTCCTCCTTCTTAAGTAACTCCAAAATTAACTTAAGGTGTTCTGCATGCTCCTCCTTGCTCTTGGAGTAGATCAAGATGTCATCAATAAAATTGATCACGAATTTATCTAAGTACGGTTTGCACACCCGATTCATTAAGTCTATGAATACTGCCGGTGCGTTAGTCAATCCAAAAGGCATTACTTGGAACTCGTAGTGACCATTGCGAGTCCTAAACGCCGTCTTTGGAATGTCCTCGTCATGAACTCTGAGTTGGTGATAACCAGACCTCAAGTCGATCTTCGAGTAGACATTTGATCCTTGCAACTGATCAAATAAATCGTCGATTCTTGGAAGTGGATATTGGTTCTTCACCGTCAACTTGTTTTGCTCGCGGTAGTCGATACACATCCGGAAAGATCCGTCTTTCTTTTTGACAAACAAGACCGGGGCTCCCCAGGGTAAGGAACTCGGTCTTATGAATCCTTTGTCAGAAAGTTTTTGTAGATGAGTAGACAATTCTTGCAGTTCTGATGATGCTAATTTATACGGAGCTCGTGCCACAGGTGCAACATCAGGGACCAAGTCAATTTGAAATTTGCATCGGAGGGGTACGCCTATCCCAGTATTTGCATGATTGTTTGGATCGGATGGATACGCCTATCCCTTTATTTTCATGATTGTTTGGATCGGATGGGTACACCTACCCATTATTTGTGTGGTTATTGGAGCGGATGGGTACGCCTACCCAGGTTTGTGTGGTCCTGCCCTTATTTTAGTGCTCCAGCTGGTAGGCATTTAGGTCCGTAAGTGACATATGGTTATTAATTAGCGGTGATGCTAAGGTTGTTTGCATATATTCACTATTATATAGCACTATTGTCCACTGTTGAAATATTAGCACAACTTTTGGGTTTAAGGTCAAAGCTACGAGCTCACCAACATTATTGTTGACGTTTTCAAGTATCATTTTCAGGTGAAGTGAAAGAAGAGTAGTTTGGTGATTGTTATAGCAAACTTAGAAGTATCCCAAGTGGAAATTCATTTGAATCTTGCTTGTTTGTTGTTTTGATTCTAGTTTTTGGATGTTTTGGATTAAGTTTGGATTATGGACCCCTGTGAGGGCATTTGAATAATCGTAAGAGATTATGGATTTTAGTTTCCATTTGGGACATCACTCGAGGTTGTTCAAGGTTAATGGTCTTCATAGCACTTGAAGTTTATGCAATGTAGTTTTCTCTATTTTGTATCTTGTGTTATGATTGATCATTATGTTGCATTCCTGAGTTTCCGCCATTGTCGGGGTGTGACAACTTTCAATCGTAAACATAATCAAGATTAGAATTTTATTAGATTAAGAAATTATCAATAAAATGACCATATATATTTTTTGAAATCTACATGTATGGTCAATACATGAAATTACAAAATTGATTGAAAAGGAAGAAAAAAACAATCATCGAATTGCAACTCACACTTGTGTTGATGATGCTTTGTGAGTCTAAATGTTCATAAATAATTGTGTTATTAGTAATGGTCAAACTTATGCTACAAGATAACACACTCCTAGTTGGATCGACTACATTGGAATTCCATCTGGAAATTCACGACAAGTTGCTCGGTTCACTCAAAACTTGGATGTCGACTTTGAAAATTATATCACATACTCCTAATAGTAAATGTAACACATTCCAATTGCCAAAAACAAAACACCTTATCTCAATTTGCTTGAAAATCAGCTATGTCCGTATTTGTAGACACCTGCGGATGACAGATCCACCATATGTAGATCCATATGTTTTTTAGGTGGATCCGTGAGTCTCAGAACGCGGGTAAATAGCAGATTTTGAACAAATTAGGACCACTTATATTATTATCCAAACACACCTACGAACCAAAACACAAAAACCCTCCAAACCAAATCATAATAAGAGGCAATTGGAGCAATTAATCACAAAGATCATCAACAAATCATCAATCTAAGACTACTATTGTAAGTGATTTCATCTTATTTTCTTCTTAATTTTGTATCTAAGGTTTTGATTTTGCTTAAATTAAATAATTTGGGGATTTTAATTTTTCCTATTATTTTCACACAATTAGAACTAAGATATGCATATGTATTAAAACTTTATGATACTTTAGAAAGCACTTATCTTTATGCACGATTTGCAACAAATCATTTTTCATTTTTCACCAAAAACCCCAAGTTATGATTTTTGAATAAAACCTCACTTTTAGGGACTTTTCAAAACAAGGGTTGTTTAACTACATTGTTAATACAACCTAAAAACTTTTTCTTCATACATTAGGTCTTATGAATGTATACACGAGATGCTTAATTCGTAAGCATTTTTCATTGCATTCATCTACAGCAATATCAAACATAGGTTGTGCATTAAGGTTTGCTTATTACTAGTATTATCATTACTTTTCTTTTGTTTGAGTTAAGCAAACTGCACACCCACATCCAGTCTATATAGACACACACTTAGATTTTGCATTATATTTCTATTTTTTGCTTATTGAGTCATTGGCATTTATCTATAGTTGAAATCACTACATATTAATCAAATGGACTACAAACGAACTAAAGAGTATCTACCTAGAGTCCATCGTACAAGACGAATGGATGAAGAACTTAAGGAGTCTTACCGCACTCTTGAAAAACATCTCTGCCATGAAGGAAGAATCGTTACTCCATCTTTCATTTCCGAAAACAATATGCTTCCATTCTTTCAAGCTGTAGGCCTCGAGCCTTTTCTCACTCTTAACGAGCCCATATGTCCTAGATTTGTAGTTGAATTCTATCATAGTCTTGAAGTCAAAAGAAATAAGGATCAACGTCCTTACATTGAATTCAAGCTTGGTCAATTAGCCTTTAAGCTAACTTCATCTCAACTTTCTCGAATCCTTCAAACTCCATATGATCTAGAAACCTTCTACACAAGCAAATGGTCACTAAATTCTCTTGATGATCATCCCAATAGCAATTTCTTTGGCCCACATGACCTCGTCAAAAGACCATCACCACTCCTAGAACCACTCAAACTCAACTTCTAAGAGACTCTAACAAACTTTACCTTGACGAAATTTGTCCCGAGTTGAAAGGATAGGAACTTTTCTTTAGGGAAAATTTCTTTTGCTCCCTTGGCAAGAGAAATAAAGTAAACACATGTATTGCATACATGCTTTAATATTTAACCATCAAAATAAAGTTCAACTTCACTTTGATACTTATTTATCGAATGGAGGAAGTCAAAAATAAGCAAGATAGTCCCATGCCATTTTCTATGCTTTTGACTCGTCTTTACAATCACATTCTCCAAACAAACCCTCAAGCCATTGTCCCACCTAATAGGCTCACATTCCATGAACATGTAATGGATCCTCTAGACATTTCAAGGAATCATAACAAGGAAAAGGGTAAGAAGATTGTCTCTTCCTCGGTAATCTCCTCTTCCTCTTCATCGTCCAATGATAATGAAGCACCATCTTTTCTTGAGTTCTATGATGAACTATCCGACAGTAAGGATCTAACCAAATCCTAACGAGAGAAGATAGGGATGTTTAAATGCTTGAACCGCTATTTTGGCACCATCACCAAGTACTTAGAGAAACAAAAATGATCATGCTTGTGTTATGCCTATGTGTTCTTGTGGTATGTGGTAATTTGCATCTTTGATTATGGATTCCATATTAGGATATTGATAAATTGAAAACTTTGATCTATATATGTTGAAACTTCGTACCCACTTTATGTTGTTATGTTTTATGGATATGGTTATCTCATTAATGATATTTGGTAGAAGATAATGATGTTTGCATGATAATTTGTTTTGAGTTTTGGGTGTGTAAAAATGTAAGTTCTGGTTTTGTTTTTGTTGAAAAAACTGCTACCCACAGATACATAAGGTAGTTCCGTTTAGCTCTACAGTCCAAGGCCGCCACAAAATTCAAATTTTTTGATTTTTAACTTTTTCTACTTTATCTTATAACCATGCTATATGATACTATGTGAGATCTTAAACCTTAGGATATAACATGTTCTTCATATAATCTAAGGACCATTATACAATCCATTTCACCACTTTCACCTTATAATCATCATCCTCAAACACCATTTTCTTCACACCTTCTCCACATTTCTCTTATACAACCTTACTAGTTCACCACCATGACTAGTTCATCCAAAACAAATTCACCAAACTTCAAAAGAAAAACCGCAAGAATGAGTGTTAAGTATCCAAACTATGTTAATCTCACATCCTTAAGTGAGGAACAACCAAATGAGAGAAATCCTTCACCACCTCCTAGAAAGAAATCCCTCTCACCACTACAAGCTCCATCAAAATCCATCTCTAGCAAGAGTACACACTACACCTCATCATCATCACTAAGTGACTCTCCGACACCAACTCACGTTGCACCTCCACCTAAACTTCATTTTGTCATTCCGATAAAACAAGAAACTCAAGAACTTCCTCCACTACAAATATTACTAAATGATCCCTATGCTCAAACCATGGATAATTGGCCACCTGGCCCTTCTAATCCATCTTTACCACTACGTGTCACTCGACCACATCCCAGTTTTCTAAATCCACCACCTGGATTTGAACAATTACCATTAACGCAACCATTGTTTGTTAACATTAACAATAACACACCTCTCCTCTTGAAAACATTCACCATCCACCACCAAATCTTGGAAATCAAGATTTTCCCAATCCTCTAAACATTTTGGATTTTGTTCATCCAAACAACATGCTCTGCTTCCAAAAATGTTTTGCAATGTTGTAGCACCACAAGGCATGAAATCCAAATGCTCCAAAACCGTGTCAACTATGTGTTCTCATACATTCGACACCACCTCGGCTCTTCATCACACCTACCTTACATTTCGCATTAGCCGCATAGCAATCTCACCTCACCCCTCAGATTATATGGGAAAATATCATTTATCCCAAGATTTAGGATCTTTAATAATTTTCTTTTTCTAGTTTAAGATTATTGTGTAATGGCTTTAACGCCAAATTTTATGTTTTATCCCTTATAATGGATTTAACATTATTTCATTTTGTTGTGTTGATGATGGATGTTTATTGTATAAAATGTATATGTATGCATATGTGGTTGTCATATATATATTTGCTAGTCCGCTAACTTTGTTTTGTAGCACGCATCCATAACTTGATTCCTTGGTGCCTCAAGCAAGGGGGAGCACTTGCAAGTTAGTCGTTATTTTTTACTTTGCATTCGTAACAAAGTGACTTAGCATTCGTCAAAAACAAGACTTGCAAGGACCGCCTCTACAACACTTTTTTGCTTTGACAAAAGGGGGAGAAGATATGTAAACTCATCTAGTAAATACTTATTTAGTAACTTTTAAATAAGCATGAGTTTATATTTTGTCATTATCAAAAAGGGGGAGATTGTTAATACGAATATTCGCGCAAAAACGATATTTATATTTAATAATCTTCATGTTTTGATAATAACAAATATAATGTCATACTACGTAAAAGTTTACGTAAACAAGTTATTTAGTCGAAAGTTTACTTGACGACGACAAATCACTTAAGGTATGAATATGACATTATTAAACATAGTTAATGATCAAAGAAAAATATTATTATTTGCATAAACCCTTTCTAATCAAATAATTTAAGTTAACACATGATTAATTATAAGCTAGTTATATTAATCATGTAAGACAAAATAAGATTAACCATAAGTGGAAACAATCTTTCTAAATCTTTTCAAATCTTCCTAAATCTAGAAAATCTTTCCTTATTGGTGATAAGAAATATTTTGTAACACCCCCAAAATTGGGTCACAGCGGAATGAGAGTCTGGGAGCGTTACTTCATAATACAACAACACAAGATACAAGAGAACGACCTCTAAATGTGTCGTTTGAAAAGTAATCTCGTTGATTTTCTTGAAATTGATATAACATTTTTCCCAGAATTGCATCACAATGAAAAGCTTGAAACAATACAACGAGATTTGATCATTTGAATGTAGTATTAACCCATGATTGTAATCTTGTATAGTCTAGACTCCAATGCATATCAGTTAAGCCAAGCATCTAATTCACCTGAGAAAAACATGCTTAAAAGTGTCAACATAAAGTTGGTGAGTTCATAGATTTTTATAATTATAAATGTTAAAATCAAAAGATTTATAAAGTATGTATGACCATTTCAATCCTTATAATAGTTTCGAAAATGTAAGTGTAAATGCAGAACCGAAAGAGTATAGTGTCTACTGCTTCACCACAGTATAATAAAATGTGTTTAGTAATCAGTAATGTTCAACAAAGTAGTGTGGACCACAAGATATCCAAGATGTATGTGACTACTATAACAGATACAGTATCATATAAAAAGTATCTACTATTGCCATAAGCTTATGACACCAAAGCTAATTTGTGTAGCATATAATATGTCGAGTGTATTCTGCCCTATCGGTGTCCGACCAAGATACCCAATGAGATTTGACATGATATATATCCGTTTATCGGGAGCCCCGTGGGTAGTGAGCGCTACTCACTCGGATAGGGATAATTAGTCCCAATAGATCTATTTATAACATTCACGCTTACGAAGACTAAAACAATTAGTTATACCATAATTAATGATTCATGATAGTTTCAGGCAAGAGAGTGGTCTAATCGCTACTTAGGCAACACGTAATCAGGAGATGATAATCAAAAGCACTTGTGTCTAATGAAGAAATAACCATTGTATTTATAAACAACTTTAAATACTTAAATCCATAAGTAGAAAGAGTGTGATATCAATTAAGTAATCAAGTTTGTAAATGAGTATGAGTATGAGTATGTCAACAAGTATGTAAACAACTTGTAATGAACATGTATTCTCCCCCGAGATTTGTAAAGAAATTGTAAAACAAGTGAAAGAGGGGCTATAAACTCACCTCGATATTGTAGAACGATTGGTAGAAATGCACATACTATGCACAACACAGCGGAAAACGAAATGGCTCGACTAAGAAGCTGCCGTTTATCCTAACGGTTATATCCCACTAGTAGAATGATGATCAACGCGACACGTTGATAGACGATTTAGATTTCAAGTGGTAATGGTTGGGTGGTTGGTCAAATAGAATAAGTCAAAAGTAAAAGCAAGTATGTAATATATTTCGTATATATTACATATGAAAAATGATCGAGTATATAATTCATATGGTGAATTATATAACCATAGATAAACAATAAAAAATAAGCGAAGTATATAATACCTTGCAAGTATTATGTAAGAAACATGAGATAATAATTGAAACAAAACATTTCGACACGTGTTCAGAAATCACCAATTTAATTAATAAAAAGTTCTTGCATAAAAGTAAACACACGTTTTAAAGTTTTGAATTAGATAAATGACGTTCTTAAAGTTTTCTACAAAAGTTAGGTTTTTATCTTCTGGTCGGGAATTATGAAATAATATTTTATAATTTAGTATTTTGTTTCCTTGACGGGTTTTAGCTAAAATAGTTATCTCATTTGTAAAAGTATAGTTTTTGTTTAATTACCGGGTTACCGTTATCGTATAATTACGAACTAATAAGCTTAAAGACTATATAACTCCGTCCTTTTATCGGGTTTCTAATATAATAGAAATTATAATGAAAGATACTAAGTATATAAATTTTTATAAATTTTGACATGACCTATTCGTTTATAAGACGTTTCCCATTTTTACAAAACTCAATGTTTTTCCCTTTTTTTCAAACCATGTTGCAAATACTCACGTTTTCTAATATGTAACTAGACGAGACCAAATAAATAACAAGATAAGTAAACCAAGCACCTCCTAACGGGCTGTACCAAACACCCCTTTAGGGCTGTTAAATCCATAACCAAACGCACCCATAAGGCTGTTAAACAGCCAACCAAACACCCCCGCTAGGGCTGGTTAAACCTAGATCCAAACGCTTCCTTAGGTATTAACTGCTGAACTAAACACCCCCTTAGGGTTGTTATAATAACCCAACGCACCCTATTTAATTTTCTGCTAACCCAAACGCACCCTAGAGTGATGTTAAGAACAACCAAACGCACCCTTTCGGTGCTACCATAAAACCCAACGCACCCTGTTGGTGCTAACCAGAAACCCCAACGCACCCTTTGGTGCTGACCTAAAACCCAACGCACCATTTAGTGGGTTTTTTTATCTACAACCAAACACACCCTAGTGCAGTGAGAACCCAACGCACCTTTGGTGCTGATGAAAAACCAAACATGCCCAAGTGCATTAAAAAACCAACGCACCCTTGGCTGATGAAGATCAAACGCACCCTGGTTGGTGGTCTGTTAAACCAACCGCACCCCTATGGGTGGTCTGTTAAACCAACGTACCCTTTAGGTGGTAATGGTGGCTGGTGGTAAGGAGGTGACGGGGTGATGGTGAGGTTAATGGTGGTGATAAGCGTAGCGATGATGGTAATGGCGCGGTGATAGTGGCGGTAGAGGTGATGATGTGGTGTCGGCTGTGGTGGCGGTGAAGATGGAGGAGGTGGCGTTGACGATGGAGGTAATGTTGATGATAGCGTGCGGCTGAGGAGAGACAGCCGAGGTGGGTGGCCTGTGGCACGACGGCTGTTGTGGCGGCCGAAGGTATTCTGGCGACGGCGTCAGAAGTAATGGAGAGGAGGAGGTGGTGTGCTAGGTTATTAAGAGAAAAATGAATTAAACCCTAATGAGTTATATATATATATATATATATATATATATATATTATAAAGTTTAAAAAAATGTGACAAGTATATATTAGTTTGAGGTTAATGGTGTAAATGTTACTAGAGGAACGAAAGTGTAATTTTTGTTAATTAATGGTTCGGGACTCTCTTAGGATAGTTAACGGATGTTTCAAAACACGAAAGTTGCGCTATCGTTTTCCAAATAATTTTTCTTACGAAAATGAGTATTTACACGACTATTATTTCATAATTGTTTTATAACATTTATTTAAAATGTTTATTATTTATTTGTGTATCAATGAGTATCACGGGCAAGCTTTGTCCGTAAAATGAAACTTTAATTTAAATATTCGCGTTTTTAACAAAAGTTTTTGAAATGAAATGTTAAATAATTTATTAAATTTATTTTTATTAAATAAAATTATTATCATGTCGGTACGCGTTATGTGCGGTTTTCAAAATTTACAAGATATTCTCATTTTCATGCCAAATGAGATTGAAAATCAAATTTATAAACAACAATTATGTAATAATAAATATGATTTATTATTTAAATATGTTCCGAAAATTTACCGGTTACGCAGTAATCGCTTTTATGTGACAATAAAAGGTCAAAAGGTCAAAAGTCAAGTCAGACCCGAAAGGTCAAAGGGTAAAATAGTCATTTATAGTTCCAAAAATTCCCGATTGTTACATATTTTGTTCTAGAAGAATCTAATAAATCAGTTTTATTAAGTACAAAACAATATTTTGTATAGATTTAGGGTTAATCACAAAATGAAAAATGTTGTCCCAGCTCCATCCACGGATCCACCAAATACAAGGGACAGATCCAGGCAATGGTGGATCCGTGAGTCGCACGGACCAACTGTCTAGGGCAGATTTGAATTTCAAAGGTTTGCCTATAAATAGCAACCTTAAGCTTTCATTTTAAACAACTCTTGACAAATATTTTTCACATACATCTTTTATCTTTTATATTCTTTGATCATTATACTTGTTACATAATCCATTACAAGTGATCAACTCATTCCACTCTTTAGTGAAGAACACTCAAGAAGAGGTCAAGCTTCAAGTGTTAATAGTTTAGTTGTGTCATCACGTTTGTGATAATCATTCATCTTGTATATCTTGTGTTGTGTGTTGTGTGTATCATATGTGCATGATAGGTTAGTATTAAGGCCACAAAATACATATGTGTTTGATTGGTTCTATCTCGAAGTAGAACTCGGTATTTAGCTTAGTACCGAAAAAGTGTAAGCGACGTGTACGGTTTTCTTCGTCTAAAGGGAGCTTGTTCACATAAGTCGATAATCTAAGTTTTAATTTAAAACGGTAAAACCTATTTAACCACCCTTCTAGTTTCCACATGATATATACAATGAAGCTTTTAGGGTTGACTCTATGAAAGCAGTAAAGATAAGATGAAAGTGATGATATAATTCTAGGTTTCTGTATGTTTATAAGAAAAATACGAATTTTAGAGATTGTGCAAAATTATTTTTTGAAAATAATAGAAAAAGTTCGAATTTTCACATGTCTGGGGTTTGACGGCGTCAGAAAAAATCCTGATGCGGCCGCTTGACAATCCAGACGGCGTCACACTATTGGATTGGTTTTTTCAAAATGTATCCGTTTGCAATTTTATATATATATTATATTTTTTTTTTTTTTTTTTTTTTTTTTTTATATATTATATATATATATATATATATATATATATATATATATATATATATATATATATATATATATATATCTTATAGTTGGATACTTCCGCGCATAGAACAGTGATATTTTTTTTTGACTTAATCTTCCCCGCATTCTCTACCCGTTAAGTGAATTCGTTTCACAACACTTCGAATGTATACGTGTTCGTTGTATGTGTTTGTTTAGGTTTACCGTAGCTTTCCCGCAACACCATATTTAACATACCATATCTAGCATGTAAAAGCTCTTACACAGTTTCTACCATATTAAACACTCTCTTCAAAGTATATAATTTTTTCAAAACAAGTTTGTATATTTTAAATCAAAAATAAAAATAAAACCCACTAAAAAAAATCGTAAAAAACTAAAAATTTATAAAATATATCAAAATAGATGTTGAATTAAAGAGAATTTTTTTTTAAAATATGGTGAAATTATATCATAACAAAAATTAATAGATAAAAAAATATTTCAATTTGAAAATAAGAGTGATTTTTTAATTAAGATGTGACACATGTCACTGTATGATGTATTCTTTTAAAATGAGATGGATGGTCAAGATTGCACCTCCTTATCTTAATTTTTGATGAACCCCACAATTTAAATGCTTTATATAATAGTATATATATATATATATATATATATATATAATTTTACACTATAAATATTACCTCATTTTATCAAACTTTTACACAACTACTCTTTCAAAACACTACATCTTAAAACCAATAAACATGAGTAATTCAATTGGTGGTATGTCCGATCTTAATGATATGGATGACATTTAGATGATTATGCAACAACTTAAGTATGAGCAAGAATAAGAACAAGCATCAGAAAGTTCACACCGCCGTAACTACATCTGCCGTGAACATGAGGATGCTGAAGAACGTTTGATGGCGGACTATTTTGGTGCTTACCCAGTATATCCGTTGTAAATTATTTTTAGAAATAGTCGCAGGTGTTGAAAATTACATTCAAACTATTGTTCCTTCTGGCTCAAGCATTTTTTGATTTCTTTAGAGTCCGACCCGATGCTATAGGTCTATCAAGTTTTAGTGTTATTATGAATTGCACGTCCGCCATACACCAATTGGCATACGGCGTAACACCTGATGCATTCGATGAGTATTTTACATTTACTTTTTGGGTGAACCAAACCGGCAAACGAATAAAAACGCGATTGCCTAGATTTTTTTTACTATGTGCGTTATCCAATTGTTTATGCCCGAGTATTTAAGAAAACCTGACTTCAATGACATTCAAAAGTTATACAACGCACAACAAAAGAATCATGTGTTTCGGAATGACTTGCGATAGCAATTTGATTTGTAGCATTGGGGAATTGAAAAATTGTCCAAAAGAATGGCACGGGCAATTTGCTAGAGGTGATAAAAAAATACCCAACTATAATGCTTGAGGCCGTTGCATCATACAATTTGTGAATTTGGCATGCATTTTTGGGGGTAGCGGGTGCAAATAACGATTTAACCATTTTGAATAATTCTCTGTTATTTGACGACCTTTTTGATGACATCGTCCCCGTAGCTCCGTTTGAAGTAAACGGAGTTACATTCGAAAAAGAGTATTATCTGGCTGACAGCATTTACCAAAAATGGTCATCTTTTGTTAAATCATTTTCCGTTGCAAATTCAGAGAAGAATGCATTATTTAAACGAACCAAGAATGTTGATCGAAAAGACATTGAAAGAGCTTTTGGGGTCCTTCAAGGACGTTGGCATATTATATGCCAACCGGCGCATGCTTGGACTATTAACAAGATACACAAAGTCATGTTCACTTGCATTATATTGCATAACATGATTTTAAAAGATCAAAAGTATGCGATATCCGAAATGAACGATATTTATATTTGTTCGCAACCAAATATATTAAGGACATGGGTCAAGCGATGCGAAGTGTAGCGGAAAAAATCCAAAGAACTACATGATAAACAAACACACGCAAAGCTTCAACGAAATATCATTGAGCATGTTTGGCAACAACATTAACAAAATCAACAACAAAATTAGTTTATTTATAATTTGATATATTGTTTTTAATTTTCGCATTAGTTTTTAAATTTCGCATGCTTTTTTTATTATCGTATTGTATTTTTTTATTATCGTATTGTATTTAGTATTTTAATTTGAATGAAATAAATTTAGTTTGTGTGTGAAAAATGGAAAAGAAAATAAATTTGTAGGTGGTGGGGCCAAAATGAGGAGGTTGATGGAATGTTATGAGTGAAGGAGTATTTTGAAGTGAGAGTAAGAAGCTGATGTGGCACCCTGTGGGGCCAAAACGAAGAGGTATGGTATATCACCATACCTATTGCTCTAAGGAGTTACAACCCTCTTTGATTAATCCTTATCAAAGGTAAGTGATTAAATTTTAGTTTTTGTTTCATGCTCATAGTAAAAATTAAAGGTTTTGGTTAATAAGTGTGTTAATGATGACTTTAGTCGTGTTTTTTTAAAAGGTTTTTAAAACCGGTAAATTTATTACTCTAAAAACGATTAAGTATATAGAATGTGAGTGAAATTTTACATCGCAGCCTGTTACATAGACGGTAAAGCTTACATAACAAAGACACAACTATCTCCACTAAGAAGTAAAACAAAACTAACCACTATAATACATTTGACCCAAAACTGAACCAAATATAACTAATTTCAAATTTGACCACGAATACTAATATCAAAAGCGTTACAAAAAGCTAATTGTGTTCCGTTTAATCTTCGCATTTCTCATCATCGTCATATGGGTTATCGTCATAGTCATCTTTCTAGCGCTCATATAACTATTCCTCCATGTTCAACCTTACACTTTTTGAAGAGCTTGTACTCTTAGAACTTTTTGATGCCATGAAACTCCCTATTTTGTTATCATCCTCTTCCACATCATTCTCGTTATCATTATCTCCATTATCCAAGTTAACATCTTTACTATTTTCTACGTTAAAAACTTTTCGATGCCATGATTTTAGTCATGTTTATAATGTTATGTGCATGTTTGGGGTTTATAGATAAAGTTAGCATGTTTTCTGGATAAGGGTTGATTATGTTTCATAATTAATGAAGCTTACATTTAGAAAATTAAACTAGTTCATGCTAATAATGATGATGATGCTTAGTTATAACCTTACATGGGTGTTTAACACAAGGCCATAATAGTGACCGATTTAGTAAATTTACATATATATCATGTGCTAATGATATAATAGCAGATCTTGATGATCATAGAATGTTATTCATGTGTTTAAGTGATCTTGGAGGTCAAGTGAATGCACGAGGAGTGCCGAAAGCAAGCAAGGTGAGTAACATTAAGTTGTTTAGCATTGTTTATATATGAATATATAATGTTTAGCACAAATTTAGCAAGTGCTTGTTTATTAGCGGAGGTGGTATAACCAATTATGTGTTATGCTACAATAGTTATAGTCCATGTATAGCCTCATGTGTTGCATAATAGTGTGATGCAGAACTCAATAGTGTTGTATTGGTTTATGCAGGTGTATTCGCCGTATAGAACTAGGTCTATGTGGCGTATACAATTGTGCAGTTGGAATAGCATGCAACATTTAACAAGTTAATGTTTATAGCTAAAGCTAGAAACGATCAAGTAGTCACTTCATTAGTAGTATCTCATAGCATGGAAGGATTTAGATTTTTACTGTTTTATTCTTCACAAAACCTCCTTTCTGCCATTGTTAATTTCTTCAAGCTTTTATTCTTTAAACTTCCTCCGTGCGTTGTTTTCTTCACTTCTACGGTTTTTCGAGATTCAGGTTAGCATCTTTCTTCGCTCGTCTCTTCAAAATGACTAACTTTGCTGCTAAGCATTCCATTATGACTCCAGAAATGGTAGAAAACTTTTGTAATGACTACTATATTCCTGATGAAGTTCATCCCGTGGCTCCGGGGCGGGATAACACTATCACTCAATTCCCTGAGGGTAAAGTGGGTGTTTATACCAGGTTTTTTGATTATTGTGGTTATAGGATTCCTTTTACGAAATTTTTGATGGCTGTTCTCCGATATTTCCGCATACATATTTCTCAATTATCCCCTTTTGGTGCTGCCCGCGTATCTCATTTTGAGGTTTTGACGCGCGTGCTTGATCTTGCGCCATCGGTAACTGTCTTTCGTGCGTTCTATACCCGTACATATAGTGACGGGTTATTTTCCTTTGCAAAACGTTCCCCATCATCTCCTTCTTGCTTCCCCGTTTCCTATATCTTGATTGTTGTACTTTGACGTAGCACCCCAAGGTTACCATTCCGCTGCATATCAGATTTTGGGGGTGTTACAGAAACCCCCGGACTCCATTAAAAATTGGCCCGATCATTTTTTCTGGGTTGATGCTAAAGTGTTCCCTATCCCCGTTTCCTTGTATGTGGGGGGTACGTTGGAGAAAGATCCGGCCCCCCATCTTACCGCTCGCCAAGAGCAAACTGTTAGGCTCCTGGAGAACAACAAGGCTCCTTTCCGCCGTTATCCGGAGTGCTTTTTGTGTCTTGTGGGTCTGAGCCCATATTATCCGTTTGATGAGAATACTTATCCGGCCTTTGAGAGGCCTGACGGAACGGGTGGGTGTTGCTTCCTTCGGTGGAAAATGTTTTTTTATATGATTTATGAGGTCTAATCCTTTGGTGTTTGTTTTGTAGACATGGGTTTGCTTGACTTTATCAAGACTGCCGACCCCCGGAAGGTCCAAGCGGTGGAAGTTCAGAAAAAGGATGATCAGGTGAAGCTACTGGAGAGTACGAGTCATTGCTTCATGCCCTTGGTTACTCCTGCTGCAGGTGGCAGTAGTTCTGCTGCTGCTCCTGAGGTGTCTGCTCCTGAGGTGTCTGCTCCGGCTGAGGTGGAGCCTGAGAATGTTGTTCCGAAGGACACCTATTTAGATTTGACGGGGCCGGATGAGGTTGTCGCGACGCAGCCAGGGAAGTCCAAGAGGAAGAGGTTGGGGAAGCAGAGTGATACCCTTCCTGCCAAGCAGCTGAGGAAGGATCACCCCAGCTTTGCTACTGGTACTGGTGGGAAGACCCTTGCTGGACTGAGGCAACTTATGCCGACAAGTCCCCTTGTGTCGAGGCCTTCTTTTCAGGCCGATACCCAGGCCCATGTTGTTCAGAGGTATTTAAATGTTTATCTTTTTTTACTGTACTTTTATGTGCCTTAACATATATATTTTTTTGTATTTGGCAGTGCCCGGATCACGGATGTCCCGGTGTATACTGCTGCTGCTACTGTAACTTCCGCCCGGGAGAATGTGGGCATTACGCCTACATCGGATGTAGCCGGGTCTTCCCAGCTCGAGACATCAGAAGGGTCGGATGACTCCTTTTATGAGTTGCCTGCCCTGAATTCTGCCGAGGCAAAACGTTGGTATGTTCCTCGATGGAACATTACCAACGACTCGCTGTTGGATGACGGTTTTTCCTGCCGCACGTTGGTTGACCGCGTTGCCCCCTGGCTTTTTCTCTACCCTCCGAAGTATGGATTATGAACAATTGTATACGGAGTTCAATGTGGGGGCGGCGCGACAGATTTGTCTTGAGTCGGAGGTAAGGTCCCGTGCCGAGCATGAGCTTGAGCTTAAGGAGAAGCTCAAAGGCAAGTATGATGCTCGTGGTAGGTTGCTTGAGGAGAAAGACCTGGAGATTCTTAGACTTAAATCTTTATTGGTGGAGGAGGCGGAGAAGGCGGAGAGGGCGGAAACCGCGGAGGTTGTCCGTCTTCGTGGTCAGGTGTCTGCTTTGACCGGGGAGGTGTCAGTACTGAAAAGTACTATTGCACAAAAGGACACTGACATCTCCTTACTTGATTCCCGTGCCACTTATCTCAAGTCTGCGCTTGATGATTCCAAGGCCGCTTGTGCTGAAGCCGGGAGCTTGATTACCTCCTTGACTTCTGAGAGGGATAGGCTTACCTCTGAGGTATGTCTTTTATTCCGCATGTTGTTGTTGTATTGTTTTTTTTATTATTATTTTTTTTACCTTTTGTAACTTCTTATTTTCGCAGGTTTCTACCCTTCACACCGCCTTCCAGGATTTTAAAGAGAAGGCGGAAGCTCAGCAGGAGGAGCAGGCCCAGGTGCTTTATAACCGTGTAGCCGAGCTTGAAGCCCATGTTATGGATGTCTCCGGCCGTTTGGAGGGGGAATTTTATCCCGCCTACCTGACCACCTTGGCCGGAAGGAGATGGTTTCTGACGCACGGGATTCAGCTTGCTGTGCTAAAATGTTTTAAATCTCCTGAGTATCAAGGCATTCTGGGTCACGCCTTGGGCCGTGCCGTGGATTTTGGTATGCAGGAGGGCTTGGAGGCTGGGTATGAGCATGGGGTTGCCGGAACCCCGCTTTTCGCGGTCGAGGCTTATAACCCGGAGGCTGCCAGGACCAGCTATTTTGATGCGGTGAGGGCTCTTGAGGACGTGGACTTCCCTCTGGTAAATTTGTTAAAGTCTAAAAACGATGTTGGGATGGATGAGGTCCTAGATTGCTTTATCCTAGACGGGCCCTTGGCTGACCTCCCAGAAGCTGCTCACCTGCAACCGTGTCTTAAGCAGCTTTCTGTCCCCAACCATCATTCTGATGACAAGGCCATCGTTGGGGAGACTTCTTTGTCCTTCGCTTTGTTGAATGTTCATTCTCGTGCTGAAGGAGCGAAGAAGCATGCCGCATCCCTTTGGCAGCTTATGATGGAGATAGTTTCTAACCCTCTATCTTCTCAGACTTGGGTGGGTGAAACTAGTACTTTTGCGGCTCCTCTCTCCGTCGAGGACTTTGATGAGGTGGATACGAACGAGGCTCTAGGGAGCGTGGTTGCCATTCTTAAGTTTGAAGCCTGCCACTTTTAGGTTGTGCGATGACCGCATGT
>BQNB010089350.1:0-27425 GCA_026074375.1 Tanacetum coccineum
TCTCAAAATGATCCGCATTAATTTCCGGTATTACGATAGCTTCTCCATACCCTTCCGTGGGTGCTCGGAGTAGCTCTTCTATTGTTCGTTTCGCCATTGGTGCAACTTCAACGATAGTACGAAGTTAGGAGCACGTCTTCTATTTCGATGTCTCGGAATGGTTACGGGTGAATTATTTGGAAAATTGGAATTTCTAGTGCGCATGCACTATGCAAAACAAACGAGGTGAGAAAATATATACACAAAAATATTTTTGTTTCACCGAATAATCAACAAACTTAGGGTAACTCCCTAAAGTGAAATTTGCAAAGCTTATTCCACAAAAGAGGTGCGCCTTTTTCGTAAGTTACACAAAACGGTTACTTTTTTGAATCTTAAGTTCGGGAACTTATTAATGGATATTCGCAAATTCTCTAGTAAGAGAATTATATTGCTTGTGTATTTTAGTATTTAAGAGAACAAAATAAAAATCGAAAAATCCGGAAGAGAAAATATTTTTGTATATTTTTATTTAAACTTCTACTTATAGTAAAAAGAAAAAGAAAAATATTTTTTTTACTTTTTATTTTATATATATATATTTTTTTATTTTTTATTTTTCTCAAAAGACATAACTTTCGAAGACGAAAGGTTCTCCAAATCACGATCGACAAATTCAAACGAGAGAATCTTTAACACGATTCCCCGGCAGCGGCGCCAAAAACTTGATACGGTTCAAATTATATACGTATAATACTAAAGTATAAGAAATTCACTAATAATCATTGAGGACAAAGATTAAAAGTAAAAATTCACACGAAAATATCGTACGTTAACCGGTAAGTGCTCACCGGGTCGTTTATACCCCAAGAATTGGGAAATTGAAACTCCGTTTTTTATTTGGACAATGATTTTAATTGGTTTCAGACTTTTTGAATTGGTTTTCTATTTCTACAATTAAGAATACACATTCAACATATAAAAGAAGGTAAACAATTAATCAATTAAACAAATACGGGAATTAAAGAAAACGCGACAATTAAAAAACCTAATTGATCAAAAATTAAACCTAGAATGATTTTAGAACTTTTCCTAATCCTAACTATAAGAAAAAGCTAAGGAAATCCTAAACCGAGAGTGCTTAAAGTTAAAAACGAAGAAAACGAGAACGGGAATCAAATCCCGTTCTTTAAAAAAATGAAATTCTTAAATTTTAACCCTACAAAAGTAAATTTAAATCCTAAGCCTAAAATATGATAAAAGAAAATTTTATAAAAAATAATTTTTTTTTGATTATTTTTCTATTTTTTATTATTTTTTAAAGTTTTTAATAATGAAAATGATTTAAAAATACAAAATTTATTCTAAAAATTCTAGGAAAATTACTAAAAGTTTATTAAAGTAAGATTGATTTTATAAAAATGCTGACTTAAAATAAGCTGGCACAAAAAGCCCTAATAAGCTAAAAATAAGCTACGGCTTTTAATTGAAAATAGAAAACCAAAGTGAGTTTAAAAGATTAGTGTAGGGCTATCATAACAGATAGCCCTACTGGTGCTGGTGGTTAGTGTGTGTGGTTTGTGAGACGCGCGTGTGTGAAAGGTTAGGTAATGGGTTCGAATCCCATGGCTTAACTTTTTAAATTTTTTTTATTTTTTAAAAGTTTTAAAACAAACTTATAAAATAGCTAATAAGGAACAATTTTTGTAAAAGTGACTTTTTTGAAACTTAAGCAATAAGCTGGAAAATGACTTAAAAGCAGACAGACAACACTTAACTATTTTTTGGCTTTTTAAACAAAACTTAAGAGAACTTTAAACTTGAATAAGCTGAAATCCAAACTAACTAAGCTACCAGCAACTAACCACTAACCTAATGAGCAAACATGATCAAGAATTAAGCAAAGAGAACTAGCCATAAGCAGAAAAGCATTAATAAGCACTTTTCTGAAAAACTGTGTGCAGAACAGACAAACAAGCTACTTTGAGCTTAATTTTCAATAAGCAAATGGATCCTTATGGATATGAGCCTTATACCATTTGAAAGTTCATACTTCAAAGTACTTAAAACAACTTTTGAAAAATAATTTGAAATCAAATAAAGCTAAGAAAAAGCTAATGGAAATAGGCTGTTTGGCTCAGTATATGCTGAGTGATTTTTTATTTGAAAATACAAAGGTGCTGATTTGAGACCTAAAAACAGATAGCTACATGAACTTTTTAGGACAAATTAAGCTAAAAGAGTTAGAAAGTGACATACAAACTACTTGTGTTTTAAAAATTAAAAGCTAAATCAAACTTTAAACTGCTGAATTTTAATGATGAAAGTGGCCTTAAGGCTGTTTTGACTGCTGATCTATTTGACACAATAGATAACCAAAACCTTAATACAATTGCACAGACCTAAGAAACTTGTTTCATCATCATTTAAAAACCAAGTGAAAAACAAAATGAGTAACCAAAAGCAACTAGAAAAGGATTAAGCTAAAAGTTCCTAATGAACTGAACTTATTAAAGCAGAATCTAACAACTACTTACTAATTTGATTAAAAACAGATTTAAACCTACAAATGCCTTAAATCCTACCTTAATAAACCTAATAATGAAATGTTAATACACTTTAAAGAACCAAATGGTCACAAGCAGTACTAACTTAAGTTAGTACTGCTTGAACCAAACACCCCTTTAAACTGCATAGATCCATTTTAAGCTTATAAGATAAAGAAATAAAGCACAAATTCCAATTACCAGATGATAGACAACTTATAGAAGACCTATTGAGCACTTTTTGATAATCAAATAAGCAGAAAATTTAAGCTACTAGATTAAGCATATATTTTTGGTTTTTCTACTGATTTTAAACAAATACTTGCAAACTAAATTTTAAACTAACAAGTATACTAAATAAGCAATCAAACAAGTATACTAAGCAGAAATAAGCAAGTCTAAACTACAATAAGCAGTGATAAGCTAACAGTAAACAGATCAGCTAGAAAATTTTAATGACATCAAAGTAAAAGAGAAAGGAAAAAAGGAAGAGTACCTCCACCTTAGCTAAACAGAGGTGAATGCTCACTTTAGAGCTTATAAAAATAGCTTAAGCTTATAGCTTAAGCTTAATCCAATATCCTATTCTAATCCTAACTCTTGACCCTCAAGAACTATTACCAGCTTGAATACTATAAGCAGCCATCCAATTCCATTAGTATTCAAGCTTATTTGAGAGCTTTTAGTAGCTTAAAAACAGATTGAGCTTATGAAACAGTATTTAAAAGCTTATTCAAACCATTTTGCATAAAAGTAAAACATGAAAAGACAATTGATTAATAAGAAAACTAAACATTTATTAATAAGATAAACTGATTACGATGGATTGAAAATAAAATTACATTAAATTGAAAGACAATAAGCTGAATGAACAACAAGCTAAAATTACATAATAAGCTACTATTAAAAACTACTCCTAGATGACGTCTGTGAGTGAGTGAGGCCTCCTTTTTATAGGCAAGAGAGGAAGCTTCCATGTCCTTACACGCTCCCTTTAATCTTGACCCTCCATTCCTTCTAATCATTGGATCATAATTCGTAGCTCTTGGATGATAAGAGAGCACACAGATTGCCAGCGTGGCAATCCCAACTCTTTGGAGCTTTTGTGCTTCTTTTGTACTAAATTCAGTGTAAAATTCCCTTTGTTGGTGTGTTTCTTTGAAGTACACGTGGCATTCCCTTGTGTCAGATCAACCAATCAAAGCCTTTGATGACGTTTTGGCTTGATGATGTGGAGCTTGGTACTTGGAATCTTGAGGCCACGTAGGATAAGTGAAGGAGTGGATTTACTTGTTTAATTTTGACGCAGGTTAATAGAGGAAGACGGTGAATAGTAACAACCATTTACGCTCCTTTTTCCTTTTATACGTTTGACTATTTTGACTGAGTTTAACCCTGGTTTGACTTGGGCTCGTTTGATATCAAAGAGGGTTTTGGGCCAAAGGTTTAATTTTGGGCTTGGTAAATGGTTAAAAGGTTTAATGGTTTATATAAGGGACTTAATGACCGTTAGTCCTTAATTAACAAAGGACTAACGGTGTTATTGAATTAAGGACTTTTGGTGAAATTGATTTAACATTAAGGGCTCATTTGGTATTTTGAAGGTTTTGTCATCTTGTGGGTTGACCATTGTTGACCTTTGGTTGACTTTTGTTGACCTTGGTTGATACTTTCCCGTCTCTTGTGTACTCATTCCGTCTCGTGTCCATTTTTGTCCGGTTTTTGGCTCTTTTCTTGTGATTTTTGCAATATCCGTACCTACACATTCACAAAAGACAAAATACACATATACAAGTATAATTATGCACATTTTCATCTTTTTAGGGTTTGTTTTGATACAAAAAGGATATGTGATTTCTCACATATCATGGTTAGGGTTTAATTAGGATCATATTGCTCACGCAATGTTATATGCTCTAAAACCAAATACTCCAAAACCTCCCCAAACTAATCCTTTGAAAAGTAGCAAAGTCTTTTGTGGGGAGAGTTAAGAAATCACAGTTTTAAACAACACCCCCGCTCTTTCCTATTTCAAAGATTTTTCTATTTTTTTTTATGATTTTCATAATTTCCAATTTACAACTTATTCATGTGTGACATAATGTATTGCTTTCATTATTCATTGATAACTTTTAGGATCATATAAACAAAAAGCACAAAAAGTGTTCCAAATGGATTAAATTTACGTCCGCGACTTTCAACTTCTCCAAAAGCCAAGCTTAAATAACAAGATCATTGTAAATACAAGTTATGATGCTAACTTTAGCTCATAAGTAATTGTGTATTACTTTTCTCATTTATTCCTAATTTTGTATCTCAGATTTTATTTAAGTCATATACCCGATGTTCTTTAAGACTTTATTTCGTTTTCTTATTAATTCTAAAAAAATAAAGCGTAACGGTTTAAAAACGCAGTAATTAGTTCCTAGCCATTTTCAAAAGATCAAACGTATCAAAATTAAGTCACATCGAGGCGACCAATTTGGCTTTTATTAGGTTACTTAAGCATGGCACATTTTCATGTCATATACCCTTAGGCTTCTTTAAAGAACATAAATGGACCAATTTATTTTGCACCATATACCCTAAGGCTATTTAAGGTACAAACAAGACAAAAATTTTAAGCAAACAATATTCAAATTCCATATACCCCTTAAAGGCTCTTTAAGAAATGAAATAAGGCTATAATTTACTTATTTAAATTTCACACTTACCCCATTATACCTACGGTCTTTAAGGATAAGCAAAATATTTATTAATGTGGTACAATTGTATGCCAAATTAGTATCTTGATGTGTACTCATCTTGTCATATTGGAATAAGAACCTTTCATTATAATTATTTAACCAAAAAACCGCACAACTCTATTTATTAAACAATTATATATAAAGGTGAAACAAGCTAATGGGAGAAAAAGCTACAATTAACACTTATGAGGTAAAAACTTTGTCATGGCTCCATCTCGCAACTCATCAAACAAGAACTGTCTTGAGATTTAGTTATGAATTGTTACACATCTCGACCTAATTAATAAATTAACTCGACATTGGACAATACTCGAACCTTTATGTTTATCTAACTTCACATAGTTATCATATTGCATAAATATCATATATGGTCCTGAGGCTATGGTGCAACCCACCATACCTCGACAAGGCTCTAGTGTTCATCTATCCCATAGAAAATCTGTGTACTTTGAAAATGTTTGATGTATGCAATGTTTGTGAAAACGGCTATAGTCTAGGGTAAAATATGCAACCTAGTTCTCTATAGCCTTGGCTCTGATACCAATCTGTAACACCCCCAAAAATGGGTCGCAGCGGAATGTGTTTCCGGGAGCGTTACTTCATAATACCATTGCTCAAGTCATGAGAGAACGACCTCTAACTGTGTCGTTTGAAAAGAAATCTTGGATTGTCTAGACTCCATTGCACATCAAATAAGCCAAGCATCTAATTCACCTGAGAAAAACATGCTTAAAAAGTGTCAACATTAAAGTTGGTGAGTTCATAGGTTTGTAAATGTAAATATAATCCTAAAATGTTTCAAGTATTTAGTGTAATGAGCACAATATTCCAAAATGTTTCAATTATATATTGTAATGAGCACAATATCACAAAATGTTTCAAATAGATATTATAATGAGCACAATATCTCAAAATGTTTCGAGTATATATTGCCACTTTATTCAAGGCAACGTAAAGATTCATATGTGTATAAAACAATGATTACGATTACTCTAAGTTCATGGAACTGCTACGTAGACTCATTATAAGTATGCCACTTTATTCAAGGCACCGTAAGGTTCAGATTCATCAGTATATCGTGTTGTGCTCCGACAATGTTATAACGTTCGTTAGTTCGATCTCGAACTAGTGATAGCTAATCACCCGAACGGGAGTAGTCAACCCCCAATAGATCTATTTCATAACACTCGCGCTTACCCTCCAGGTAATTACCAGTTCAATTCACTTAAGCTAATCCGTAATCATTCGGGGTAACAATTAAATAAGGTCCTTGTATTCAAAAATATAATGAAGCAAGCAATGCCATCTTGTCTCGAGATAAATAAATGGGTATTTAACCAATTTGTAAACGAGTTGAAAATACACAAATAATGAGTTTGAATTAACCATATAAATAAGTTTGTAACCAAGCATGTTCTCACCCCAAAAACATAAGTAAAATCAGTAAAACATGGGGCTATAAACTCACCTTGAGTGAGCGTATATAAAGTATATCATGGAAAATGCGTCACGGTAATGATCGAATGCAACCTAATCCAATATAGGTCGTATAAGTACTAATCATGTTGGGTAAGTACTACCATATATAATTCTATATAGTTAATCACCATCTAATTGTTTTAGTGAAATCAAGACTAAATCGCATTTGATAAATAAATACCATGTATTTATACCCGTATAGTCGCATAACTAGTTCAATCACCTTTGCAAAATAATATTTATAAAGTTTAAAACAAGTATAGATATTATTTAAGTGTTTCCAAAATGTTTCGCAAATTTTTTTTATTAAAAATGAACCAACACTATTCATCTCAGGAAATAGTGCACAAGTTATAAAATAGTGTGTATCTTTCTCGTTTTAAGCCTGTTTCTTTCGTTTCTTATGTCCACATTTTCGTATTAAGACGACGTATCAAAATATGACATTTTTGTATTTCATGTCCTCTGGTGAACAGTGATTTTTACTGTTCACACCAGTTATTTTTATAGATTAGTTATCGTAAAACCCGTAAATGGCGTATCTTATTCGTTATAGCTCCGTTTTTAGCGATTCTTTCGAGTACGTTCTCGTAATTAAAAGTTCTATCATAGAAATGATGTTTCCCAAAATAAACGTCCCTGATGAACATTAACGTTTTATAAAATTTATTTTATAAACCCGGTATTAATGTAAAACGTATATTTATCATATCTTTTTCGTTATAAGAAGGTTTTTCGAGTTCTTTACATATTCGGACTCATCATGAGGTGTACTATCTTTATAAAGCATAATGTGGATGTTATAAAACACGAACCAAAATAGCCTCTTTAGAACCTTGCCATAATTAATTATGTATACTTTATATATATATACTTTTCAACTTTATAATTACCACAAGTCTTTTAAAACCTTGTATATCATATGTCATACATATAGTAATGTCCATAAGTCCATGATATGTCCAAGTGAGTCCAAGATAACAAGATTAGCATGCCATTTACACCACTTTCACTTGTAACTTATTAAGTAATCTTTAAAACCCTAATTTTGTACATATACATTTTTACACTTAACCAAGAGTGTACAACACTCATATATCCAATTTAACATGATATCATCATCTATATAACATGTACAAAACTGTACAAATCCATAATCACAAGTAAAAAAATACATCTTACATGTTTAAAAGCATCCTAATGGTGATTTTTCTAAATAGAACATATATACTCATAAAATCATAAATGTAAATTCTTAAAGGGTTTTAGATAACCTTGATGAGATGTATGAGGATGAACAACATAACCTAAACCATTGTTTAGATTAAAAACCAAAGCTTGCAAAGTTAGAAACCCTAGATTAGTTTGAAAAACCTAATCTTTTCTTTCTTGCTTCAACACTTGTAAATGATTAACCAAGGCTTGTAAATACCTTATTATAGCTTAGATATGATGTGTAAGTGCTTATAAATGTTGTAGTTAAAAATTACATGGATGGTTTGTTGTGGCTTATTTGAGCCGTGGGGTTTGTAAGCAAAAAAGGAAGATAAAATATTTGATTTTTGATAAGGAAATGCAATGTGTGTGTTTATCTCTTGTAAGGCATGACTTATAAGTTTCATATACTAGTCCAAGGTTCAAATAAAAGGCCAAGAGGTGGGGTTTTGGTTGTTGGAAATCACAAGGAAACAAGGGGAGTGTTTTAAGGCTTTTTCTTGGTCAAAACTAGTTAGTCTTGGTACCATAATGACCAAGGTGATGTACATTTAATTTTGCTAGGTTCTTGGTGTGCTTCTTGTCTCCCTAGACATACATATACACGAAAATAAGGTGAGGGAATGTACAAAACTATCTTTGATCTTTTATTTGATGAATACTTGCATTATTTAAGGTTACATGAAGTATAGATTAAATACAATGTACAATTTGTACATTGTAGGGTTTGGTTTGAATTATTTCATGAACAATTTGGATAAGGTGATAAATATTTGAAGTTTTATATAAACTTTTGAGTATTGGGTACAATTGTGGGTATTTATTGAAGCGTAAAAATGTTTTGGTGGTTCCGGGAATGCCTAAACATATTTTATCGTGAAACGTACTCATTTTACGTAACACTAAAAATAAAATGAACCATGTTAATAATTATCCTAATAATAATTACTTAACACTTGCTTGATGTAAACATCTAATTGTTTGATGCCCGTTTACATTGAACGATAATTTTTAGCTTACGCGATTTAACTTAACGATTACGATTTAAAAGCAAACGCGTACTATACTAAAAATAACTTGTGAATTTATTGACGCAAGGCTTAAGACGCGGCACTTGACGATGGTGCGGTCTATTTGAAGAGGTGTGGATATTTCTTCCTGAATTGATCTTCGCGTTCCCTTGTGAACTCAGAACTCTCCCTGGAGTTCCATCGAAAACCTTGACTAGTGGAATGCGGCTTCGCTTCAACCGTTTAACTTCACGGTCCATGATTTCTACCGGCTCCTCGACAAATTGAAGCTTGTCATCAAAGTGAAGTCCATCCAACGGAACTGCTAATGGTTCGTCGGCATGGCACTTTTTCAAGTTGGATACATGAAATGTATTGTGAACCCGGCTTAGCTCTTTAGGAAGCTCAAGCTTGTATGCAACGGATCCAACCTTTTCCAATACCTTGAATGGTCCAGCGTACCTATGGTTCAACTTCCCCCATTTGCCAAAACGTATGACCCCTTTCCAAGGCGAAACTTTAAGCATTAACTTGTATTCCCAACCTAAAATTCCATCGGTTTACGTTTTAAATCGCGCTAGCTCTTTTGTTCTGATCGCGGCATTTGCATTCTCTGTGGATTTGAACGATCTTCTCAGTTGTTTTTTGCACTATTTCTGGACCAGTGAGTTGAACTTCTCTAACCTCGGTCCAACAAACGGCTCTATTCTGTATCTTATTGATGATCATCTTCTTATGGTGACGACACTTTTCGACTGTAAAGTGCTTCAAATGGGTGCGGCTTAAATGCTAGGTGATAATTATTGTTATATGAGAACTCGATAATGGGTAAAATGGTTAACCCAACCCTTTCCAAAGTCGATTGCACAAGCACATAACATATCCTCGAGAGTTTGAATAGTCCTCTCGCTTTGTCCGTTTGTTTGTAGATGGTACGCAGTACTCATATCCAGACTAGTACCCAAAGCATTCTGAAGTGACCTCCAGAAATTTGATGCGAACCTAGGGTCACGATCACAAATAATCGAGAGAGGTATTCCATGCCTCGTGACCACCTCCTTTAGGTACATTCTTGCAAGTTTATCCATCGGATCAGTCTCTCTCATTGGTACAAAGATTGCGGACTTAGTGAGTCGGTCAACAATCACCCAAATGGTGTCGTAGCCTTGTGACGACTTAGGAAGCTTCATGACAAAATCCATAGTGATATTGTCCTACTTCCATTGAGGTATATCAGGTTGTACCAACAATCCTGATGGCCTTTGATGTTCTGCCTTGACCTTAGCACAGGTCAAACACTTGCTAACATAGGTGGCGATGTTTGCCTTCATATTGGGCCACCATATAGCTTTATTCATGGTCTTGGTACATCTTTTCAGAACCCGGATGGATATAATATTCGATCTTGTAGGACTTGTGCATGATCCAGTCTCAAATCCCATGCATGGGTAAAACCAACTCCTGCATTGAAGCATAGAGTTTCATCAATGCGTGGTTCAACTTTTCGTCTAAGTTTTCTAGATCTTTGAATTTCAACCAAACATGCCTCCAAATCTTTGTTCTTGATGTTCTCTGGATTTCCGTATGCTCAGTTTGTGCATCCAAATTTTGTTGGGGAGATTTCAAACCTATAGGCATTACTTAAGGCTCTAACCTTAATGGTGGCTCTCATTCCTCCTGCTCAAGGGCTACTGCTTGTCAGCGACAACATTTGCTTTCCCTGGGTGATAACGAATCTCGCAATCGTAATTACTAAGTAATTCTAACCAACGATGCTGCCTCATATTTAGCTCCTTTTGATTAAGAATGTGTTGTATACTCTTGTGATCCGTGAACACCGTACACTTGGTTCCGTACAAATAGTATCTCCAGAGTTTCAGGAAAAAATACGTCCCAAAGTTCTAAATCCAATTGGGAGTCGTTATAGTTCTTTCAAGAATTTTCAGCTGCGTGATGCATAAGCAATCACCTTCTCTCTTTGCATCAACACAGCGCCCAAACCTTTGATCGAAGCATCGTAGTATACGATAAAATCTTCGCTTCCTTCAGGTAAAGCCAGAATTGGTACACTACACAACTTCTGCTTCAACAGTTGGAACGTTGTTTCTTGTTTGTCACCCCACTCAAACTTAACCTTCTTCTGAGTGAGCTTGGTCATTGGTTTGGCAATCTTCAAAAATCCTTTGATGAATCTTTGATAATACCCAACAAGACCTAAAAATTGACGAATCTCCATTGGTGACTTAGGAGATGCCTAATTTTTAATGGATTCGATCTTGGCAGGGTCCACATGAATACCCTGGCTGTCAATCACATGACCGAGGAACTGTACCTTCGGGATCCAAAATTCACACTTGGAAAATTTGGCGTACAACTCCTCTTTCTTAAGCAATTCTAAGATTAACTTAAGGTGCTCTTCGTGCTCTTGCTTGTTCTTTGAATATATTAGAATATCGTCAATAAAGACAATTACGAATTTATCTAAGTAAGGTTTACACACCCGATTCATAAGGTCTATGAATACGGCAGGTGCGTTTGTCAAACCAAATGGCATAACTTGAAATTCATAATGGCCGTAACGAATTCTAAAGGAGGTCTTCAAAATGTCTTCTTCTCGAACCCTCAGTTGGTGATAACCCGACCTTAGGTCGATCTTCGAGTAGACACTCGACCCTTGAAGCTGATCAAATAAATCATCAATTCTTGGAAGTGGATAGCAGTTCTTCACCGTTAGCTTGTTCAATTCCCGATAATCAATGCACATCTAAAACGATCTGTCCTTCTTCTTGACAACCAAGATCGGAGCTCCCCATGGTGAGGAACTAGGTCTTATAAAGCCTTTGTCAGATAGTTCTTTTAGTTGCTCCGACAACTCTTTCATTTCAGAAGGTGCCCATCGATAAGGCGCCAGAGCTACGGGTGCAGCACCAGGTACCAAATCAATTTGAAATTCCACTTGTTAAGTCGGAGGAAGACCCGGCAAGTCCTCAGGAAATACATCAGGAAAATCTCGAACTATTGGTACATCCTTAAGTCGCTTCTTCTTCGACTTGTCTTCAACCTCCTTTGTAGTAATATGTGCCAAAAAGACTGGACATCCTTTTAGCATGTATTCTTGTGTTTTAGAGTACGAGATAATGTGCAGACGAGCCTTGTGTCCCCGGTTGCTTTCGTCACCGTGAATAATTTATGTTTCATTTCCCCCAGGGGATACAAACGATCTTCTCGGCACACACAATGATTGCTTGGTACTTTACCAACCAATCCATACCAATTATAACGTCAAAACTACCAAGTTCTATGGGCATTAAGTCTATGTTGAATGGGTGGTTCATGATATTTAAAGTACAACCCCTAAGGATAGTGTTCAACCCAATTATTTTCCCGTCAGCTAGTTCGACGTCATAATAGTGATCTAATGCAGTTGGAGGGATATCAATTTGGGAGCTAAATGCAGTAGATACAAAACTTCTATCGTCACCAGTATCGAATAAGATAGAAGCATATGTGTATGTGTGCGATAGTCGGGGAGGTTGTGTAGAAGGAACGTAACGTCATATGACGTTTAGAGTATGGTTTGTCCCTGCATGCCCTACCGCATAGACCTTGGCTGGAGCATTGCCACCTCCAACTTGGTTACCACGGTTGTTGTTGTTCTTCAGCTTGGGACATTCCCTCTTGATAAGTTCCTTGGTATCCAACTTAAAACAGTAGGCTTCTAACCGACCCAGTGCCCTCTGATGGTTAACAATGTTTGATTTGCCTGTTACTTCTACAGTCATTGAGCAAAAATGGCAAAGCTTTGTGCATTTGTGCTTTAGGAGCACATGGACCGATGTGGTGATGAATTAATATTTTGAGCATAGGGGTTTAGATCCCCCATATGGTTTCTTCTCAATAGTCCCTGCAGCATAAGCCCTGTTAATGTTAAGCCTCTTGTTTTGGTGTTGTTGTTGTGGTTGTTGATTATTATTTGGCTTTCTTTTGTTCTTTGTCTGACGGTCAGCAAAAGTGCGGATTCTCTTATCCATTACTTCGATTGCCATTTCAGTTGCCTCTTGCATTGTCTTAGGCTTGGATGCTACTAAACTTCCGTGGACCATGTCGGGTAAGCCACCGACATATTTCTCAATCTTGTCAAATTCTTCAGGAAACATTCTACCACACAACAGTGCCAGTTCCTGAAAATGTTGGTTGTACCCTATCACATCGGTACCTTTCACTTTCAATTCCCATAGTTCAACTTCGAGTTTCTTAATCTCGGTCCTTAGGCAGTACTTGTCAGTTATTTTCTTCTTCAGTTCAGTCCAGGTCATTGCATAAGCAATGTCATTACCAATAGTCCTAACGTGGGAGTTCCACCACGTTAGAGCATTTCCCAGAAGAGTACAAGTGGAGAACTTGATTTGGTTTTCCACAGAACAGTTGCTTATGCGGAACACAGTTTCCATTTTCTCAATCCATTAAGTCAATTCGACAACTCCTTCTGTGCCTTTGAAATTTAGAGGTTGGCACTTCATGAAGTCTGGGTAAGTGCACTCACGAGTGGCTCGCTCGTTTCTCCTAGCACCTGTTCCTGAATTGTGGCTGTCGACGCCATTCGTGTTTGCATCACGTGCTGCCAAAGCGGCAGTAACGCCTTGGTTAATCATTGCCTGAAGTTGGGCATTAGTGACAGATGTGGTGTTGGTTGTTTCTGGGGCTATGTTTGACCTCGTGGCTCTTTTTGGTGCCATTTTCTTCAATCACAAGAAAATATAATACCCGTTAGATTTCGTAAAATCATAACCATGACATGACATATGCACAATAAAGTAATAATGAGAATCACATCACAACAGTGTGAAATATACAACTGAATTGTAATCAACAAAGATATAACCAAATCGACATTCATTCACAACAAATTCGATTACAGACATGACATAATACCACCATTCCATATATAATTGGAAAACATACATGATTGGTTCAGATACAAAATGATCACAACGATTAGGTTACAAGATAAAAGAATATATACAACCTAAAGCCATACTAGCCGGGATTGAACCCGTAATACTTAGTAGGCTGTACAAAACAACTAGCCATAACAGAATCTAGGAACTACTACCAACCTGCTTTGGTAGCTCTGGCTGTGTAGGACCTTTGGCGGGTCCCTGCTGTCTCTCAAACTCTGCCATCTGAGTCTGAAGTCTCTTTATCAGCTTTAGTGCCTCTGTGAGCTGCTTTTGTCTCCTGTGATCTGCCGCCAGCATCTCTATAATCACCGTCTGTCTCATACGATTTGCTAACTGTAACTCTCTAATCTGTGACTGCTGAGCTAACATTGTGGTACGTAGCGACATAACCTCTGCACGCGCAAGATCACTCACATCCATAGATCATCCCCAAGCCTCTCTAGACAATCTAGCCTTAGTCTCCATGAGTCTAGCAGTACGTGCATGTGCATGCCTATCCCTAAACAACATGTTGAGCCGACCAGCCAATAGCTGTCGCCCAGACTACTCATCGTCTAACCTCGTATAAATCTATCGTGTCTCCTACCATACCTAGTTCAAACGCTGTCATACTGTCACCTAACTACTGTGTCCAAGTACTAACTGGTGACCCCATCAGGGCTCTCACACTATCTCATCATACGAGGTCGTTTGATCCCATATCCAACGTCTCTCTCCGGATCACGCCTGATCTCCCTATCCATAGTAGCTACAAAACCATAGTCTGCCCTAAGACCTCCAGCGGTCTAGCAGCAGCAGACGAGCTCTCTCCGACCTCGTATGCAGGACGATTTACGATTTAAAGTGTCCTGGCTTCTCAAATGTTTACTGCATGACCTCTGAATTATGATAGCCCGAACAGTGATACAATATTTCTATAAATTAATAAATCAAAGTAATATGTATGTTAAGCTTCATGAAGTTTTGAAATATACACAATCAAACTAAGACTTGACATATTACCCCAGGTTGCGTGACAAGGCCGTTACTTTCAACTGATATACTTTTGCCATCAATCAGATTTCACTGTTAAGGTGAGTTCATAGCCTCGCATTTTAAATCATTGAAATGTTTCATAAACCCCGCGAGGGGGATACATGCTATAAACCATGAATACAAATATTTTTCCAACTGTATGCTATCCTGATGCATTATTGCCTAAGTCCTTACTTTTGCCATTAAGACCCCACTATCATGAACCGTTAATTACTCTTTAGAGTAAGCGCGAATGCTGTGAATAGATCTATTTGGGACTGAACTCCCCCGTTAGTATACCTATACTTTTGGTAACCAAACGCACTTCATTTAAATATCTATGCGGGTGTTTGGCAAAGGCACCCGTTGGGGCAACTACTTATGATTATTGATTATCTCAAGGCTTCGGTGTCACGAGCTTAGGGCAATAATACTATTTTCTATGATAATTGTATCTATATTTCAATTATTACTATTATGGGTGTATAACAACGTAACCCACTATGACTTGTATTCAAACTGTTTATCATAAACCTATGAATTTCACTCAACCATTGTGTTTATCTTTTTAGCATGTTTATCTCATGTAATTGAGTAACTTATGGCACGGAGTGGCACGGACTTGAAGATGGCTAAACTGTTATCATTTATCATTTAAACTTAATGTTTTCTTAGCTTTTTGGACCTCTCTTTTTGTAAAACTCTGATGAATAAATGAATGATAACTAAATTTTCCAAAAACATCTCTTTATGAGTCATTTTCTATGATTATGACTGTTGTACTTTGAAGTAATACCCCAGATTAGCTTCCGCTGCTATATTTGTCAAAATAGGGGTGTTATACTACATGTTCTACATTATCTATATTGAGAGAGTCATTAGAAATCGTACATTTGCCAATGATGTTACCGCGAAGATTACTACCAAAAATGACGTTACCCCCACTGTATGCCTTGTAGGTTAAGAAGAGCTTTCGATTACCCGTCATGTGTTTAGAGCATACATTATCTTTTATCCACTCGTCGGGTTCCAAGTCAACTCCAAGGCATATCTATTTATATAATACAACAACTCAAACATTTGGTCCCCAATGTCTCATGGGTCCAAAGTTGTTAATGCTAAACATCCATTGCATTTGATGCATTTGATTAGGATGTGGAAATAGAGGACACAATCCCCATGGCATGTAACTTTAAGGTTGGAAGTTATTCCAAGTTACAGGAAAACCATGAGGTTGGTTTTGTCGACCAACATTTCTTTTTGGTTGCGGTGTCTTAGATCTAGGATAAAAGTTATTAACTCTTCTAGGTGGTGGAGTTTGTGATCTAAGTTTGGTTTTAAAAATCCAACTCCGGGTCTTAACGATGGTTTGTAAAACTGTTTAACCTCATTGTTACTAGCAACGAGAATTTTAGCATTGTTTACCATTATATGTTTTGGTCTCGGACCCAAAATGGATTTTTGAAAGGAAACAGATTTCTCAATGTCCAATACAACAGGCGGTCGGCGGGTTGCGGGACGCCTAATTGATAGGGGGCCGTTCTAGCTATTATTGGGGGCCGCCCTCAGTATTTAGGGGACCGCCACCAGAAGGTGTTTTATTCTAAGATTTCATAGTTTTGATTTCCTTAGACCTACTAGTTGATCCTTCAAATGAGTTAAACCCTAAACCCAATTTATCTTCGGAGGGGTTTTGAATGTTTAACATTTCATTTAAGCAATGTGTACTCTTTTCAAATTTAGTTAGTTTTAGAACTTCCTCTTTAAGTTTTTTGTTGTTAATTTTAAGTGATTGACATTTTGTACATTCGAGGTCAACTCCTTTGTTTTTCTCGAGTGTAGACAATTTTAATTTTAATTCACTAAGCTCATTTTCTAAACTGTGTTTTAGTAGCTTTTAGTTGTTTATTCTTTGTGATTATTTTTAATCTCATCTTACATAGTTTATCATATTCATTATCGAATAAAATTGTCTATTTATGCATTTTTCATCGCTAAAGTAGGCAAGAATCAAAAAGATAACTCATTTTGATGCTTATCACGTTGGGTAAGTACTACCATATATAATTCTATATAGCTAATCACCATCTAATTGTTTTAGTGAAATCAAGACTAAATCGCATTTGATAAATAAATACCATGTATTTATACTCGTATAGTCGCATAACTAGTTCAATCGCCTTTGTAAAATAATATTTATAAAGTTTAAAACAAGTATAGATATTATTTAAGTGTTTCCAAAATGTTTCGCAAATTTTTTTTATTAAAAACGAACCAACACTATTCATCTCAGGAAATAGTACACAAGTTATAAAATAGTGTGTATCTTTCTCGTTTTAAGCTCGTTTCTTTCGTTTCTTATTTTTCACGTTTTCGTATTAAGACGACGTATCAAAATATGACATTTTTGTATTTCATGTTCTTTGGTGAACAGTGATTTTTACTGTTCACACCAGTTATTTTTATAGATTAGTTATCGTAAAACTCGTAAATGGTATATCTTATTCGTTATAGCTCCGTTTTTAACGATTCTTTCGAGTACGTTCTCGTAATTAAAAGTTCTATCATATAAATGATGTTTCCCAAAATAAATGTCCCGGATGAATAGTAACCTTTTATAAAATTTATTTTATAAACCCGATATTAACGTAAAACGTATATTTATTGTATCTTTTTCGTTTAAGGCGGTTTTTCGAGTTCTTTACATATTCGGACTCGTCATGAGGTGTACTATCTTTATAAAGCATAATGTGGATGTCATAAAACACGAACCAAAATATCCTCTTTAGAACCTTGCTATAATTAATTATGTATACTTTATATATATATATACTTTGCAACTTTATAATTACCACAAGTCTTTTAAAACCTTGTATATCGTATGTCATACATATAGTAATGTCCATAAGTCCATGATGTGTCCAAGTGAGTCCAAGATAACAAGATTAACATGTCATTTACACCACTTTCACTTGTAACTTATTAAGTAATCTTTAAAACCCTAATTTTGTACATATACATTTTTACACTTAACAAAGAGTGTACAACACTCATATATCCAATTTAACATGATATCATCATCCATATAACATGTACAAAAGTGTACAAATCCATAATCACAAGTAAAAAAATACATCTTACATGTTTAAAAGCATCCTAATGGTGATTTTGCTAAATAGAACATATATTCTCATAAAATCATAAATGTAAATTCTTAAAGGGTTTTAGATAACCTTGATGAGATGTATGACGATGAACAACACAACCTAAACCCTTGTTTAGATTAAAAACCAAAGCTTGCAAAGTTAGAAACCCTAGATTAGTTTGAAAAACCTAATCTTTTCTTTCTTGCTTCAACACTTGTAAATGATTAACCAAGGCTTGTAAATACCTTAGTATAGCTTAGATATGATGTGTAAGTGCTTATAAATGTTGTAGTTAAAAATTACATGGATGGTTGGTTGTGGCTTATTTGAGCCGTGGGGTTTGTAAGCAAAAAGGAAGAGAAAATATTTGATTTTTGATAAGGAAATGCAATGTGTGTGTTTATCTCTTGTAAGGCATGACTTATAAGTGTCATATACTAGTCCAAGGTTCAAATAAAACGCCAAGAGGTAGGGTTTTGGTCGTTGGAAATCACAAGGAAACAAGGGGAGTGTTTTAAGGCTTTTTCTTGGTCAAAACTAGTTAGTCTTGGTACCATAATGACCAAGGTGATGTACATTTGATTTCGCTAGGTTCTTGGTATGCTTCTTGTCTCCCTAGACATACATATACACGAAAATAAGGTGAGGGAATGTACAAAACTATCTTTGATCTTTTATTTGATGAATACTTGCATTATTTAAGGTTACATGAAGTATAGATTAAATACAATGTACAATTTGTACATTGTAGGGTTTGGTTTGAATTATTTCATGAAGAATTTGGATAAGGTGATAAATACTTTAAGTTTTATATAAACTTTTGCGTATTGGGTACAATTATGGGTATTTGTTGAAGCGTATAAATGTTTTGGTAGTTCCGGGAATGCCTAAACATATTTTATCGCGAAACGTACTCACTTTACGTAACTACTAAAAATAAAATGAACCATGTTAATAATTATCCTAAAAATAATTACTTAACACTTGCTTGATGTAAACATTTAATTATTTGATGCCCATTTACATTGAACGATAATTTTTAGCTTACGCGATTTAACTTAACGATTACGATTTAAAAGCAAACGCGTACTATACTAAAAATAACTTGTGAATTTATTGACGACGTCAATGACCCTAAAAAACAGAGTGTTATACCTCCCATATTATTTAGCGACACTTTATATGTCACTAATCTGTCACTAATGTGTCACAGATCTGATTACTCCTTCCTCCTATTCTTTTTGTGACACTTTTTAATGTCACTAAACTGTTACTAATTTGCATTTATTAAACGATTCACAAATTGGCAGTAGTAACATATATGGGTAGTACTAAAATAGAACTAGCAGTATTAATCTTTAAAGCTCAGCAGTACTAACTCTGATTATTATTGTTCATCAAAACTGACAGCACAAACCATACGAGCAGTACTAAAAATATAAACGAGCAGTAGTAAACCTTTACGTCATGACCTGCTTTACCATCTGTGAATAGCGCAATCATGAAGCAACCTTAGAGATCCATATCAAACATATTCAAACACAATCTGCTGCTTCTTTTTTTAACACAGTAAACCATTAAAACTTAGGGTTTCTTAAAAACACGTTTGCAACCAATCTTCAATACTTGGTGATCGATAGCAATCAACACAAAAGGATTCGTAGTCAACAAATTCATCACATGTTGTTCTTCAATCTTTAACTCTAAACAATTAGAATTGTGACAGCGACTTGATCTCCAATGAAACCCTACAAAGCTTCAGAACAATAACCAAAACCATATTTTTCTGTTTTCCGAATAAGGGTTTGTGAAAACCCTAGTTTCATCGAATTTTCTACTTTACCGAAAAGAAAACATGAACAAAACCTTGTACCAAACCCTAGATCAAGAGCCACCAGGCTCTGATACCAATTATGGAGTTTGATAGAACTCCTTAGATCGTTTATAACTCGAGATGGGTTAGATCTCATCTAGGATTACAAAGTAACAATGATATAAAATGCACAGCGGAATAATAAACTCAGAATCAAAGTTACTTTCAAGGTTTTCTTTATTCATCACAGCCCCAAATAATTCTTGACGCTACACTATCTAACTATAAACTATATAACTAAAACTACTACTGTGTATACACACACACTTTTACTAGACGACTCTCATTGGAACTGATATCTAAACCACACGTCTAATACCCTTTATATAGAGGGTTTACAGGAAAACCTAGAGTATTAAGGAAGCTAAACATTTGACTTTTCAATGCTTATCTTTAAGAAATCTTCTAGCTTTTAATTCTTCCATATGTAGAATACCAAAGTGTCAGATTAGTCCTTGTTGTTTCATTCTTCTTCATTTAAGAACATGTAGTTTTGTATTCATCAAATCAATAAACCCAACAATTTTAGGTTTCCTTTCGGATGTTCTCTATAAACTTCCAAAATCTCTTCGTTGGATAACGGAATTTGGACTATTTTCTCATAACAACTATCTTAGCTCTAGGCCTTGACAACCAATCCATTCCTACGTTCACCACGAAACTACCATGTCCAAAAGGAATCAAGTCGATGATGAACGTATGACATTCTAGTTCTAGTCCACATCCACGGACAATCTTGTTGGTTTCTAACTTTAGACCGTTAGCAATTTAAATTTCATAATCGGGGTTTATAGCACGAGGTTTCGAGTTAATCAAGGGAAAGAAGTTGGTAGAAATAAAACTAAAATAGGCATCAAAATTGAATATTATGGTAGAAAATGATCGATGAAAGAAAAAGTACTCGTCATGATGTTTAGATCTTGCTGGGCTTCCTTAGCAGCAATGGAAAAACTTCTAACACGGGCTGGTTTCCATTGTTCTTCTAACTGCGGGAGCTAGACCCCGAATGTAGCAATGAATACTCTTGCTTTCCGGAGTTACCGTGTGCGACACGAGTATAGCCAACTTATAGAATCGGGTTATGTCTCATCAACATCAGCTCCAATCATAACATGATTCTAGAACTCTTCCTTAAATTTCTTGATTGCATTATCCGGAAAATATTCCTCCCTTAACAACTTCTTTAGGTCCTCCCAAGGTTGGGATATAGCAATTGCCCGACCTCTTGTCTAAACTAGTGTGTTTCACCGAGTTAAGGCGCGACTTTGTAACATACAAGATGCGAATTCGACTTGGATTTCTGCGGGACACTTGCTAATGTAGATCACATACTCCATTTCTTCTAGCCATGATATTAGGCCAACTGCTCTTTTAGTTCCAAGGAATTTCTTAGCACCACAAGACTTGGATGTCCTGTAACTGCAACCTTGCATGTTGCATACTTAGTTTGTCCTTATCTTTCTCGCTTCAACTTAGGGTCATTAGCGTTTTAATAGAGTATACCTCTTTTAACATCTCATAAGTCAAATCGATTAACGGCTCAAATTTCCAGTGAACAAAGCTTGTGTCTGCTCTAGGTTCATTTGGTATGAATGTACCTTGATTGGTTTCCATGATTCGTTCATGAGTTGTGTATGTTTCTTCTCGAAGGTATGGTTTTTAAAATTGTCTACAACATTCATTTGAGTAAGTAATTTAACCGAAGTATAGTGCGAGTACCGTGCAAATACAATGCAACTTTAAAATTTATTGAAATAACTATTATGCAAAAATGCCACAAATGTTTATATCGATTAAGAGATAAACTTTTCCACATATCTAGTTTTAAATCTTCCATAATAGTCATTGTCCAAAGAGATATGTCTGCAAAAAAATTGTATGTCGTAGTAATTTACAACAAGGTTCGTTTTCAACATAAATCATGATAAAAATAAAAAAATTGACTAAACATGTATTTCAAGTAACGTAAAATAAAGAAAATTTATTCATTTATTTATTTTATTTTTAATTTTTATTTTTATTTTATTAAAGTCATAATAAGGATTTTTCAAAAATTTGAAGTTATAGTAACCAAACACAATGATATCGATACAAAAGATGTATTTTATAATACATAAGTTTTGATGCTAAAGCGATGTAACCGTTGAAAAATAAAAGTGCAACCCGTTAAAAAAAATGTTCAAAAAGTACATCACTTTTACATGTTTTGTTACCAAATGATTTCGACTCGTCCAAATAAGTACCATCTCCGAAACACAACGCCATGACGAAAATTGTTATCATGGTTACACAATTAACCAGTATCAAGTATAAGGTTCTCGTTCTCGTATCAATCCTTTCATCTTAAAAGGGGTCTCCTATGCGATGGTCATACAACCAAACAACTAGAGTGGTAACACTATAAGGCGAGTTGCTCCTAAGGCAACTAATGACGTAATACGTCTCATCGAACGTCTTCAAGAATGAAACATTTAAGTAACAGGTTTCCATGATAAAAACGATGTCAACCCACATAGTGGATGAGAAATAGTCGTTTGCAATACGCATGGTAGGGTAAGGACAAAACACCGCGCATTTCCGCTTTCAGCCATAGTCTCTCTATAGCCGCGTTGCATCTACGTCGCTTAAGTATCCATTAAATCATCCAAGCCTCGCCCATCCTCGAGTGAATTCTTCAAAGGTCTTAAGCCAAATAGCAACTTGAATATTAATTTCACAACTCATCAAACAAGAACTGTCATGAACTTAAGTTACAAGTTGGTAAAAAGGTTTAATGTTTTTGAAAAATTGACTCACCTTTGGGGTCGCTCAGAAACTAAATCTTGAATTACTGAACACGGTGTTTGTGAACAAGCAAAAAAATGCTTACATTTGAATCCAAAACGATTGGCTTAATAGTATGACGAAATAAAACGGAGATGTAATCGGAATATAGGTCGATGAAATTTCTAATAATGAAAGAATGAACGACTCTACATGTCATACATATATAGCTCACCTGCTGCTCACCTTGAGTTCTTACTCAGAATCTATTAATGAGTCCTTCTCAAGGTGTTATGATGGGTAAGGATACGAAAAGTAGTTAAGTGTGCATCGTGACTCACTCGCGGAATCATCGGCGTACGAAGGCGGTCACTGGGACATACTATGACTATAATGGTGTCTACAATAATAACATTCTTAAGGAGAGTGCGACAATTATAACGACAGTAACCGACGTGAAATAAAACTCAAAACATAAATGGATCAATCAAAATAAGCAGGATGTACTAAAATCAAATAGTGGACATCTAAAAGTAAATGATGTACGATGCATATAATTCCTAGTATGCTTTTCAGTGACTAAAGTGAAAACTCGATTTTAAACTGGTTTAAAATAATGAATATTGATGACATCAAATAACGTCACTTTATTATATCATTTATCCCATCTATTTTGCCTACTTTTATATAATTATTGCATTATTTGGTACTTAATTGCTTTAAAGTTGATAAATGCAGTAATTCAGGAGTGTTTTGTGAAGATAAGCTAAAAGGTGCACAAATTGGAGCTAAAACGAAGACATTTGAAGATTTCTGAAAATTCATCAATACGCCGTATCCAACTAAAGAGATACGGCGTATCAGCGCCAAGACTTCACAAGAAAACGCGTTTGACCAATTCCAAATACGGCGTGTCCATGCTATCTACATACGCCGTATCCATGAAGATAACTATTCGAAGATACAATAAATCAAGTAAATTGGGAATGATATCAAAGATTTAGTACGAACGTAGCACGCACTCCAAGGAATCCAGCCCAATAAGCCGTATCGGCCTATCTGGATACGGCGTATCGAGTATTTTTCAGCAACTATAAATAGAAGACTCAAAAACGAGTTTTCAGTGTGCAATATCATATTTCTTATACCATACTCACTAAAGATGAATTTCAGAAGAGAAGATCAGCTACCAAGGTCAAGCATTGATCACGAATCCATAGAAGACATCATGTAATTCTTACTCTCTTAATCGTTCAATTTTAAATTGTTTGATCACGCTTGTATAATTACAATGGTTGTGGGCTAATACCCTCGGGTATTAGCCATCTTAATGAAAGTTCAATGTTTGGTTTGTTTTAAAATTGATTTCTTAATTTACCGTTGATTGTTTAATTATGTTTATCACCACATACTTGTTTATGTGTTTGAATATACGACCTATCATTCAACTGGGTCTAGTGTTACAGACAAAGAAATCTAGATACCGGGATAGCTCTCCATATCGTGTCTTATATTACTGGACCGGTAGGTGACCCGTTTATGTTTTAGCAATCATGCTCTTAATTAGCTGATAAAGATTGGAATAGTGGACTACCAGTATATAAAACACCTTCAAACAATAAGTGGGTAAAGTCCCATTGGGCTAGAGTTTTAACAGGATCACCACTCCTTTAATTCTCTAATATAGATTATAATTAACTTATGGGCATATTTTGCTTGGCTTTTTGGATTTAAGCCAACAAATAAGCTAAACAGGGGGACAATAAATAGGAGAGATGGGAGTCCTAAATAAGCTAAGTATCTAGAATAAGCCTAAAAATAAGCTGTTAAGTAAATAAGCTATATAACATTTTAGAAAGAAACAAAAAATAGGGACTTTAGCCTAATTTAAACTAAGCAAAGAGAAGTTAATCTATAGAGATCTTGGGAAATTAAAGGCTACTAATAACTAAAATAAAAGCTAAAAGATCCTAGAGCTAATACAAAATAACTATAAAAAAGGGGCTGAAATGAGTGCTCAGCACCAGGGGAGGTTAAGTTATTGACATAAGGGGCTTAATTTTGGCTTATTGAAATACACACAAATGTACTTTTAGCCACCACAAATGCACAAACAATAACAAGGGGAGGCAATGAGCTTATTTTCAAAACTTGGTTCTAAGGTTAAGAAAAAGCTGCAGATTATGTGTCATAAAAATGTTGAGGGTTTTCAAAAACACACATGCATACACTTGGCTTATTACTTGGTCAAACCAAAAGGACAGCAACAAGGGGTAGGTTAAAGTGCATAGAAACAACACAATAAGCACAAAATTTGTGTGCTTAAGCTGCATAAGCAGCTTGAGCCTTTAAGCTCAATTTTTGCTTATTGAAAGTTGACAGAATATCAAAAGGGACATAAAAACTTATTTCTAAACTAAAAATGGTAATTTTAATGGCTTAATTAAACCTACACACTCAGCCAAAGTTGGCTGAGTGAGCTTGACCCATACCAAACCCAAAATGACCCATTTTCATACTAAACCAAACACCCCCTTAAATATATAAAAACCCTTTTTTAACTGATTTTTATTAAGGGAAGCTAAGAAAGGTGATTATAGGTAGTGATTTAACACTTTAACACACTCTTAAACAAGTTTAAACAGAATTGAAGAACTTATATTAGACTTCAAATTTCGACAATGGCAATATCAAGAGAACTCTTAACTTTTTTATTAAAAATCAAAAACTTACAACATAAACTCTTAAAAAGGAACTGAATACATTAATTGCTAAAAAGACTTAAATAAAATACATTTAAACTAAAACAGGGTAAAAAAAAAGTGTAACATGGTGCAAAAAACTTCGGCTGGTTTTCTTTCTTTTTATAGAAGTCCTAAAGGTCTTTGGGGCTTCACATGTGCTAGTTGGGTGTGTAGAAAGTCTTCACACAATTCCCAGCCCTTGGATTGCCTTGTGCTACTTTATCATACAACCTCAGCCATAGATGGGGTCTCGGGTTTGCAAAGATTACCAGGGTGGCAAGTTATAAGGGACAGGGTAAGTGGGGAAAGGTGAGGGATAGCTGTAGAGATGTACTAGGGTAGTGGTTTTGGCCATAAACCATGGGGGAGGGGCGGTTTGATTTTGGCGGTAAAGTGGGGAGGGTACGGGGTTGGTTACAGGTTTTAAAAGTAAAGATTGAAAATGATGCAACAATAGTCCCCCATGTTTCTTCCTCTTTTCATTTTATTTTGGCCGAATTTAGTTATAAACTAGGTTTTAGAAAGTGTCACAATTAGTCCCTCCGTTTTATAACTTAAAAGAATAAAAGGGGTTTAAGGAAATTGCAAATTTGGTCCCTGCTGTTTATAACTAACAAAAGAAATGTCATTTGGCAGTTTTAACCCTTTACTTTATTTTTTTCATTTTTCTTTAATAAAACAAGTTTAAAATTGACATTTTTGGTCCTTATGTTTTATAGAAAGGATTGATGGGCTTTTGTTTTGCTTTTGGGCTTGCATTGGGCCCACTGGGTTTGGGTTTGGGCCCAATAAGGTTCAGGTTTGGTTATTGGGCTTTTTCAAGCCCAATAAGGTTATGAAGTGGGTTTTGTGTGTACAATGGCTGAGATTGGCTGTAACTGGGCTAGGATTGGGCCTTCAAAGTCTTCACAGTCTTTGTCAATTGCACACAAATGGGCTGTTGTAATTGATTGAGGGCCCATTTGGTCTTCACAGTCTTCATAGATATACTATTGGGCTTTCCCGGCCCATCAGATGGGTTAAGATTGCATTCAATAGTATTCTTCAGTTCCGGCTCCGGTTTGACTGCTGATTCTTCTGTATTGACTCTGACTTTGGCATTTTTGGACTTTGGCATTTTTGGACAGTCTTTTCCATTCCATGCTCATTTTTGTCATTTTGGCTTGGTTTTCTGTCTTTTTGATGATATCCACTTCCTGCACAATACAAATGCAAAACAAACATATATTTGGCAGTTTTTGTCTGTTTTTGGTCATTTAAGCTCGTTTTTAGAGGTAAAAGATAGGTGTAATTAAGCACTTATCAGTGTACAATTGTGCATCCCACCAAGGTTTATGTCATTATGTGATTATCTACTGTTCGAGCAAATTTCTGTAAATGCTCTTCAGCCTTGATCCTTAGGAGGTCTTGCAGATGTTCTTTCGTCTCTTAGGCTGAAATAAGACAGAACACCGTTAGCTCGCCCCAGGTTTTGAATTTGAGACCAAGCTCCGACGTGAGGATAAGTATATGCTTGGTATAGGTTTTAGTGAGAGAAGCTAGAGAAAGAGTAAAGAGAAGTATGTGTGTGTAACCTGCCTTGTTCATGTGTGTTAACAGTTCATTATATACTACCTGAGCTTAGCTCTAAGACACGAGCATTATGGAAGATAAGTTGTTTTCTAGAGGCAGCACGTCAGTTGCTGACATGTATCAGACTATGTCTTCGGGGTCAAAGTTGTCTCCATGCTCCAAGTACTGGCTGCGGATCAGACGTCTGTGTTATTCGTACATCGTACGTCAGTCGTCAGTGTACTACTTCCGATGGGGACAATAATCTATCTCTTACATATGTATTACTCTTTGTTTCCTAAAAAGACTTGCTGCTCCTTGCCTCCTGAGGAGACTTGCTGCTCTTTACTGTTATCCCAAAGCTTAATCTATTTCACAACACAATAAGCAAACCCAA
>BQNB010089351.1:0-7500 GCA_026074375.1 Tanacetum coccineum
TTAATAGTTTTAATTAATAATTAGGGTTAAGTTTTAATTAGTTTAATTAAATTTTTATAAAAAAATATAAATTAGGGCTTTTGTTTTTAATAATCTTCGGCAATTTTTCTTTATCTAGTAAAAATTTTAGTTTACATTTTTAAGATTTAAAATTTGTTTACTTGCTTAATTGTCATTATTTGTTGTTTTTTTAGTAGTAATAGCCTTTCCAAAATATCTTTGCTTCATTCAAATCAGAATCCGAACTAAAACGTGGTTTCAATCTCACTAGTCATTGGGGAAACGACCCGGGTGATCATACTTACCCGGTTAAACATACGTATATTATATATTTTATATATTATTTTTGTAAGTTTTAAACTTTTTACCTTAGTTAAAGGTGAATAGTTGGGATTTACCTAAGTAGTATTTTTATTATATATTTTATAGGTACGTAAAACTGCAATCAGTTTTTGGCGCCGTTGCCGGGGACTAGTGTCTACGATTCCTACGTTTTTGTTTGTTGATTTGGTTTGAAGATCCTTTCGTCCTCGAAAGTTTCATTCTTGTTTTTAAAATTCAAAAATAAAAGACCAAGACTTGAGTTCTTTGGCAATGTTCACAAAACATCTCATGGGTGAGAAAAGGAAAAGGGTTGTTAGGTCCCAATGGCAGAAGAGGTGGGAGGTAAGCATTGTGGAGGGAGAGGAGGAGGTGTTGGTTCTAACTCCGGAGTTGGCGAAGGAAAAGAAGAGTTTATAGGAGGAATAGGAGGTGGCTCATTTGCCAAACGTTTAATGGTTGTAAAGGATGGTCTAAGAGGTTCTTGGATTGACAAAGCAACATGGCCTAACACTAATTCTTGTGGTTCGTTTTAGATTAGTTTTGTTCTCTTTAGGCATTGTGAAGAAAGGTAAGGAAAAGAGCAAAAAATGGTGCACTATTTATAGAAGAGGATTTGAGGTGGACTTAAATATTTTGCTTGCTAATTTAGTTAAAATCTAATGATTAGATTATGGCAAAGGTCAACTTCTATTCTTAGAGCCTAAGTGATGTGACAAGGAGGGAAAACTTGGATTTAAATTTAAAATTTTCGTATATTAATAGCTGAGAACATGTCTGTCGGTTCTGCCAGTGCTATTCTAAAGAGGGCACCGGCTTGAAATTTGAATGGCGCCGGCCGACGGGCATACAGGGTTTTTGTAGTAGGTTTTTTAGTAAAGTTTTGATATGTTGGAGGTGCAGTTTTTCTCGACTCGAAGACAGAAAAAAATTTGTTTTATTTTGAGAGAAAAACCCTAAGCCTCCTTTTAATGTAGCTACAATGAACGTGTTTGAAACGACATATTGACCATGTGTTTCTTTGTATATGTTCACGAGACAAGTTATACAAAAACATTTTTATTTGTATTAAACAATGTAGTAAGAGGTAAGAAAATGAATTGACACAAATGAGGAAGTATTTAGGAGAAAGGTTTTAAGTGTTTGGTTCCATTAATCTAAGACCGAGTCGAAGAAGATTGAAGGGTTCTCTTTTAAGTGGTTTGGTTAGAATGTCGGTAATATTGTCTTCAGATGCAACCTTTTCGATAGAGATATTACCCTTTTGAACGTTATCACGGAGAAAATGATGACGGATTTCTATATGTTTAGTGCGAGAGTGAAGAACGGGATTTTTGCTTAAGTCTATGGCTCATTTATTGTCACAAAGAACAGGTACGCCATTTAACTTAACTTCATAATCTACTAGAGCTTGTTTCATCTATAAGGCTTGTTGACAAGCTTTTCCAACAGACACGTATTCGGCTTCGATGGTTGAGATAGCTAAGGCGGTTTGTTTCTTGGACATCCATGAGGTGAGACAACAACCTACAAAGGTACATACACCACTAGTGCTTTTTCGGTCAACATAGTCTCTCGCGTGGTCGGAATTGGCATAGACAATAGTCTCAAGACCAGTTCCCTTGGGATACCATAAGCCTAGGTGAGAAGTACCTTTGATGTAACGAAAGATTCATTTTACGGCTTTGAGGTGAGAGGTTTTAGGAGCTTCTTGAAAACGAGCGCAAAGACATACACTAAATATGATATCAGGGCGACTAGCGGTTAGATATAGTAAACTACCAATCATACCACGGTATTTAGTGTTGTCGATGGGTTCGCCCTCTTCATCATGGGTGAGTTTGGTTTCGGAGGACATAGGAGTTTTGATTGGTTTGGCGTTTTCAAGACCGAATTTCTGTAACATTTCTTTCACATATTTAGATTGATTGAAGAAGATTCCATCTTCGAGTTGTTTGATTTGTAAACCAAGGAAGAAATTCAATTCACCCATCATGCTCATTTCAAACTCATCATGCATGATTTTAGAGAAATCATCACATAAGTCTTGACAAGTTGATCCGAAGATGATGTCGTCCACATAGATTTGGACAATGATGATATGTGAATCCTTTTTCTTAGTAAATAAGGTGTTATCTACTAAGCCCATGGTGTACATATGATCAAGGATGAAGGCTTTGAGTCGATCATACCAAGGTTTGGGTGCTTTTTTGAGACCGTAGAGTACCTTTTTGAGTTTAAACACATGATTAGGTTTTTCAAAATCTACAAATCTGGGAGGTTGGGCTACATACACTTCTTCGTTTATAAAATCATTTAGAAAAACACTTTTGACATCCATTTGAAAGAGTTTAAAGTCATGAGCATAAGCATATGCAAGAAGGATTCTTATAGATTCTAATCTTGCCACCGAGGCATAGGTTTCATCGAAGTCTATTCCTTCTTGTTGATTGTATCCTTGTGCTACAAGTCTTGCTTTGTTTCTAGACACGACACCATTTTCGTCAAGTTTGTTTTTAAAGGACCCCTATTTTGTTACTGATGGATGTTGGTTTTTGGGAGGAGGGAACAAGGACACCAATAATGTCATTAGTTTTAATTGATTTAGATCTTCTTGCATAGCCATAGTCCTACTTTGTCTTGTATGGGCTTCTTTATGTTTTTCGGTTCTCACGGAGGAGACACAAAACAAAAGAAGTTGCTTTGATTTTGACTTGAGCATCTTAGAGTTCTTTGATTAAGGTTTCATCTATGAGGTTCTTAGGATGATTCTTTAGATTCTTTGATGTTTGATGATTTGTTTATTTAATGTTCATTTTCCTTGGACTTCTAAGTCTCTACTATTTGGTTTCTATTGATGGTCGGACTTCTAGTAAGTCATCATCTAACTAAAGAAGGTGAAATAGGAGGAGGACGTTAGTTTCACTCAAACTTGACATTGAGAGATTCTTTGACTTTCGTGGTTTCTTTATTTAGAACTACATAAGCTTTACTATTAGGGGAATATCCTAAGAAAACACATTCGGTTGATTTAAGGTCGAATTTGGTAAGGTAGTCTTTGGTATTTAAAATGAAGCATTTACTACCAAAAACTTTAAAGTATTCTAAGTTGGGCTTTCTACCTTTGAAAAGCTCATAATGAGTTTTTCTGAGAAAAGGTCTAATAAGAATCCTATTTAGAATGTAGGTGGAGGTGTCAACGGCATTACACCAAAACTTTTGAGGGATTAATTGTTCATTTAGCAAAGTTCTACTCATTTCTTGTAAGGTTCTATTCTTACGTTCTACTATACGTGGAGCCGAAAAGTTATGAGTAATGCCATTAGCATCACAAAAAGCTCGATTGTACTTCATATCAATTCGACTATGATCCATAGAAATTGAAATAATGAAGGCATACCTTTTTAGATTTTTGAATCTTTTTTTTACTTTGAATTTTCAAATGATCAAAGCTTTTCATTTGTAGTTTTAAAATAATGCTTGTCCTAGTGTACCTTGAATCGTCGGTCAACAATGACCAAAGTATAGAAGTTGCCTCCGTAACTTTGGAAACGGTCGACGGACCTACAAGTTCCATTATGCAAAAGTTCTAGACATTCAGAAAGTAGAGACGCGTGTTTTAGCCTTGTGGCTTCATGTACTTGTTTTTTTCCAAGTTGCAAGGTCGCAAAAGTGTTTTTCAAATTTAGTTTGGTAAGTTTTCTATAAGCTCTTTAGATGATAGCGATTGTATAAGTCGCATATTTGCGTAAACCCATATCTTCGATGCCATAAGAGTCTGAAGTATCATCTATAGAGTTAGGACAAAGGGGTCTTTGGTGAGTTCCCTATTTTCATAATGATACAAATGCCAGTTTTCCTATTCCTTTCCTCTGGTTATGCCACTTTTATTTATTTTGATTCCGGTTTCACTAAATAGTAACTTGCTCTTTTTATCGTAAATTTGACTTATGCTAAAGAAGATAAAACTGAGATTTTTACGTGTCTAACATCATTGATGGTTGAGAGAGTTATGAGAATTGTACCTTTGCCGATGATCTTGCTTCTAGTGTTACTACCAAAACAACACGTTACCTCATTAAAAGGTTTTATAGATGAGAAGAGATCTTTGTTCCCGTTATATGTCTAGTTCACCTCTATCTTGGATCAATTCATTTGGGTTCAGTTTTAGCCATGGCTTATAGCAGTTCAGGCTCAGACACAGAGGTAACTTCTTGTTCAAAAGAGTGTAAAGAATCTTATGCTAAAATTAAAAAATTATATGATGAACAGAGGGAACAACTTGGTGATGCCAGTATAGAAATACAGGCATATACTCAAGCTTTAAAGAAAGTAGAAGCACAATTAGTTGCTCATCAACAAAATCAACTTTGGTATGAAGAAAAGATTAGGTTTATGAAAATTGATTTAGATGATAAAACTGATGTGCTTACATACCATAAGAAACTATTGGCAGAAGCTAAAAAAGAAAAAGAAGAATTAAAAGCTAAAGTAGAAAAATGGCACAACTCTTCTAAAAGTCTTAATATTCTGCTAAATAGTCAGATGAGTGCTAGGGACAAAGCTGGGCTTGGGTATGGAGATCAAATGAATAAAGGTGTTTTAAGTTATGAAAATGAAGTTTTTGGAAGTTTATTTGACAGTAGGTCTAGTGATATAGAAGATAGTCTTGTGAATAATAGATATGCAGAGGGGATGCATGCAGTTCCCCCTCTAATGACAGGGATCTACATCCCTTCTGGACCTGATAAAGAAATAGATAACTTAAAATTTACATATGGTCCAAAGCAATCTAAACCTAGTGAATCTGATGCTAGGAGCAGTGACTTTGCTTCTTATGAATCCAATTCTAGTGAAGAAACACATTAATCTATGCCTGAATCAGTTGTCAATGAACCAAAAGTAGTAAGTCAACCTAAAGTTTGGACTGATGCTCCTATCATTGAGGAGTATGAATCAGATAGTGATGATGAACATGTGTCTCTACCCTCAAAAGAAAAATACAACCTATTTTTTGCCTAATAGTATTAAGCATAGTGTAAAATCTCTACCTAGGCAAACTGTTAAAATAACAAAACACATGTAGTAAGAGACCGAACCTGACAAAAAAGGATTAATAGTGGTTTAATGTCCTAAAAAACTGTTTGGGCATATGGGTTTTACTAAGAAGGCATGTTTGTATTGTAGTTTGACCCAGTCTTATTAGAGATTGTGATTTCCATGAGAAAAGAATGGCTAAACAAGCTGAAGTGAACAAAAGGAAGTGTAAGGGTACTGGTCAAAGGGAAAATAGGCCAGTGTGGAACAATGTGAATAGAGTGAACCACCAAAACCAATTTGTTCCTACTGCAGTACTAACAAGAACTGGTAAAATTCAAGTTAATACTGCTAGAGCTAGCAGTACTAAAAATGTTAGTACTACTAGACATAATTTTAACAGTCAGGCAGTACCAACTAATGTTGCCAAGAAAGTTAATATTGTTAAACCTATTATGAATAATGTTAGACCAAAAACTGTTTTTCATCAAACTTATTCACCTATTAGAAGGCCATTTAATAGAACAACAGCACCAAGAACAAAATTTTCAAATCAAAAATTTAATACTACTGAGGTAAAACGAGTTAGTGTTGTTGGGGGAAAATGCACAATCAAGTGCTTTAAGAGAAGTAATAATGGTATTAAATCTAGAAAAGGCACAATCAATGGTTTCATCGTCGGTAATTATAAACTCCTCATATTTTTAAACAAAAAGATCTATTTTATTTTCTTTAACTTGTTTGTTACCTTGATGAGTAGTTATTAAAGAATCCCAAATATTTTGAGCCGTGTCACACATGAAAATTCTTTCATATTCTTTTTTAGGTAAAGCATTGTATAGAACCATTTTAGCTTCATCATTTTTAGAAAGCATTTTCTTTTGATTTTCATCAAGTTTTTCATATGGTGTAAAAACATCCTTGCCATCTTTGTCTTTGATGAGGTTTGTAGTTACCATTAGCTATGATATACCAAAGATCAATATCCTTAGACTTCACGTAAGTTTCAAAACGGTTTTTCCAATATATAAAACAATTTGCCTCGAAGAGAGGTAGTCGTTGCATAGATTGACCTTCTTTGTAGTTTTCTAAATCCATAATCATTTAAATATTTAAAATACAATTTATTTTAAAACTTTGGTAGCCTAGCTCTTGATGCCAATTATGGAAAACTAGAAGGGGAGGGGGAGGTTGAATAGTTTTCTAAATTTTTTGGCCTTTTAAAACTTGTAAAACACTTTGTTTGAAACTTTTTAGTGGAGTGATCTAGATATTGATGTTTAATAATTAAGAAGTAAGAGTTGTAAAAGTAAAGATAAAATAGAGTGTAGAAATATTTCACCGGGACACAAGTATTTATAGTGGTTCGGCTACAAGGACACCTTCCTTGCCCTACTCCACTCCTTGAGTCACCTACTCGAGAGTTTGTTAAACACTAGTCACCGAGCTCCTTTCACTTGACGAAGAAGCCTTCACAAAGATGGTACACTTTTATAGGTTACAAAGATGATCACCAAATTTCTCACATACGAGAATCGATAATAACACAACTACACACAACAATAAATCACAGCAAGATGATCACTTGAATGAAGTAAGAAGAATCAAGATCAAGACACTTTTGAGGCGTGCTTGAAACTTTTGCGTATTTGGCAATTCCTTTCTTGAAGTGAATCACCTACACAAGATTTAAAAAGATATGCTAGAGAGAGAGATCAGTTGATTAAAGAGAAGATTAGATGAGAAAGGTGTATGAAAACATAAGAAATGGCTTGGTATTTATAGCCAAAAGTTTTACTGTAAGCCGGTTCTTCCGGTGCTGTTGATATAGGGCACCAGCATGCAAAAGCAAAGAGCACCGGCATACAGTAACTAAATACGGATTTTGATTTGCAAAATCTTAAGATATCTTGTGTAATCTTATAATATTTTCCTTGGATTTGCTGCATTTGATTATATTCTAAATGAAGTAATTAAATTAATAAGTGTAAGATGATTTTGTGTAAAGTTAGGGTTTAAAAAGATTTGTGCACTTTTTCAAGTTGCATGTGCTTTTATACAAAGTTGGGAGATAGTAAAGAAATCATGTTTTGAGAAAATAAGAGGTATGAGAAAAATGGTTTGTTATGTTTTGTCATTAAT
>BQNB010089351.1:12500-27425 GCA_026074375.1 Tanacetum coccineum
CCGTTATCGTATCCATTAAACCCTACTTCCATGAAGTAACATCTAAAGTGAATGCACAAGCTAAACTAAAGCATATGTACAAGTAGATAAACATCACATTTGAAATATACAATATCTTCAAACTCAAAGTAACAAGTCCTTAAAGCACAATATACAATTCATTAAGTAATGATCACCAAAAAAAAGCCGTTTTATAACCTCCTTTTCATTCTAAACTCTTCACCCACCACTTGTGTACAAAGCTACTAAACTAAATAAACAATGTGTAAACCCTAATTTCATTCATCAATAAAAACAAGATGTTACTTGTTGCTTTCATACATCTTATTTTACACTCAAAACCCTAATCAAAATCCTATAACCCTAAAACCTAGCTAGTTTCTAAACCATGACCCGTTTCTTCGTTTTTATCCATCATAAACCTAAACCAACACTCAAATAAGTTGTAATAACTTATTTTACAATCATATCAATCCTATTCAATCATTATTTCATCATTACTTCATTATCTTATTTCATTTGTACGTAAAACGAATCTGAGAAACACTAAATGTGGTTCACTTGACCCGTTTACTCATTTCTAACAATTTTAATCCCAAACAATCAACCAAGAGCCATTGTAAACTCATAATATGAGTTTATATATCATTATTTATCATTATCTTAGCAATGTGCAAGGAATCAAAGCCTAGAAAACCCTAATGAATCCAATATAAACCCTAATCTAACCCACGACTTATTCTTTCAATTTCGACCCATTTTAAACCAAACCACCTATCATTTTTCATCAAGTATCCAAGATATAAACCTTGTAAACCCATATTAACATTCACATTGTAAGCATGCTCAAAATCTAAGCCTCAAATTCACAAGAAAACCTTAAACCGTACCAAATGGAACCCACAACCTCATTTCTTCATTTTAGACCCATTTTAACCCAAAACAATTGCTAAATTCTATTGACACTCCTTATTACAGACCCTAAGAAAGTATTCCAACCATCATTGATCATTGTACATGAAATGTGAGCATAAAAACTTGAGTTCGAACCATAAAACCCCAAATCTGACCCGCAAGGGTACTTAGCTCCTTTTGACTCATTTTAAACTCACCCATGTACAAGATATTTACATGAACACCTTCTAGATACTTTATAGCAGCTTACACACCAACTTACACCATTCCTTGGCCAAAAACAAAGCCACATGATCCTTTTTTTATCCAAACAGCCGCGGCAGCTAACAAGCTTGTCCACACCATCAACCTAGCTTCTTAGACTTCCACATCTAGTTTTATAGCTTCTACACATCCCATACTAGACCCTCCATGTGTCTTGAACAAGATTTCTAAAGGTTTGCTTACTCCTCTTAGCTTCTAAACTACTATAAAAGGACCATAGATAGGTTTGTTGTTTCTTATTCAACACTTGCACCACACCCTCCTCCTCTATAACCGCTTATAGCAGCAATCCTTTGATCCCTTATTGATCTTAGGATCATTAAAGAAGTTCAAGAAGTGAATCCTTGAAGATTTGAAGCCCTGGGAACAAGATACAAGGCATACGAGTGGAAATACTACCCAAAACGACCCATTTCCACCATTTTTGATCCTTGAAGCTCAAACCTAGGTTTTGAATGTTCTACTTCTGCTACTACACAAACCCTAGATTTCATATGATCCTAAATATACTCTTGTTAAAGTTTCATAACTCAATTCATGCTCATTTTCCATTTTGATCCAAAACCGTACACCCGAAACCCTAATTTCGCGTTTTTTCTTAAAACTAAATGTTATAATGATTAAATATTGTTATAATCTATCCTAGCATGCGTTCACTAATTTAAAATAACGCAATTTTTTGATTAATGAGGAAAATTGAACTTAAAACCCGCTAGCATTTACGTTATTTGAAAACCCTAATTTGACCCGTTTTGCTTCCTAGCCTAACGAATCGTTATTTTAAACTTGCGTTACGTTAAAACTTCATATTTTAGTTTATTATAACTTATAAATATCTTTTGAAATGTTAACATAAGCTTGCATGGCAATTTGGACATGTTTTGTAATTATAATCCATGCAAGGGGTATATATCGTAACTTTTGGAAACTTATAACTAAAAGGACTATAAATGTCATTTTACCAAAGTTATAACTACAGGGGTCTATTATGTCACTTTTCAAAGTCCAAGGTTTACTTGGCATATCTTTCAAAGTTGAGGGACCAAAGTCGTAAAAGTGCAAACTCCAAGGACTATTTTGCAACTTTTCAAACCCCAGGGTCTAAAATGTAACATTTTGAAAAAGTATAAAATCATGCTCAAAACATTATCCAACATAACTTTAATTAACGCTTCTCGTGCTTAACATTTCCAGATATTGAATAAAACGCTTAAAACCGATTATATCATATCACAATATTAGGGAGCTTCATATTAAGGAGTTTCATCTTGGTATTACGTTCTGACTGAGTTGTTGGGTTTACGATTTAAAGTGCCCTAGCTCCTCAAACGTTTACTGAATGACTTCTGAATTATGATGGCCCAAACGGTGATACAATAATTCCAAACTCTTCAATCAAACTCATAACTCTTAAAACTAAAGTTCTAGAGTACAATCTTCCCTAGACTCAAAATAAAAAAAAACATCAAATAATTCAAAACAATAATTTTCTGTTTTTTTTTTTTTTGTTTTTTTTTGTTTTTTATTTTATTTTTTTTTTATTTTTTTTTTTTTTTTTTTTTTTTTTGTAATTAAAATTATTTTCTTGAGTATAATTTTTTTTTATTTTTTTATATATACTCAGGTTGTGTGACGTATGGCTATTTATTATCATTATCTATATCAACCCTCCCCGGTTAAGACTGTGATTAAGGTCGTTTTCGCCTTTCATTTTGGAAATAATTTAGTGTCATCGACCTATCAGGTAAAGTTCATCAACCTCCGGCCTTTACTTATTTACATGTTTTAAAACCTCCGCGAGGGATACATGCTTGTTACAACTCGTTTACATATCGTTTATCTTATAACAATGTTGATTTACTTTCAAAAGACTTATACATGCTTAAACCAGGAATACAAGTGTTTTTACAAGTTATATGCTATCCTGATACACTATTACAGCTATTGTCTAAGTTACATTATGCAAAAAGTCCCTCATTATCATGGACCATTAATCACTTACGGGTAAACGCGAATATGGTGGATAGATCTATCGGGATTGACAAATCATGTTTGTGTTAGCCGAATAGGTAACCAAACACACTATATTTGAATTTTATAGGTATATGGAAATTACCTACATCGAGGGCCATTATCTCTCTATATATATATATATATCACATCATTTTGGGTATATATATACACTAGTCAGTTTGTGTGCCATGAGCTTAGACCAGACTATACTATACCAAACAAGACCAAACAGACCAAACAAGACAATAACGCAGTAATACACGATTACTATGATAATTGCATTCATTGCAATTATTACAATAACGGTATATAATAACGTGACCCAAGATCTTAACAAAACCATTTTCATAATAATTGTGTTTGTACAATTATTACACTAAAAACTTGTATCAAGACTGTTTTAACAAACCAATGAATTTACTCAACCTTTGTGTTAACTTTTAGTATGTTTTACTCAGGTTATTGCGCAATATACACGGCACGAGTGGCAGGACATGAAGTTGGAAAAACTTGTTATCATTCACGACACTGTAATGAAACTAGATTTGGGACCTGCTTTGTAAAACTCTGATTTGAAAAATGAACGATAAACATATCTTTTGAATAAACGTCTCTTTGTAGGTCATTTTTCTATGAATTATGATGTTGTATCCAATAAAGTAATACCCTAGATTAGCTTCCGCTGCTATATGTAAAAATGGGGGTGTTACATTATACCTCCTACATTAAACAGTTTTGGAACACTGCCAGTTCCTAAACAGTCAATGATGTGAAGCAGATTAATGCTACTGTTGATAGCAAGGCAGTAGTAGTAACAGATGCATCAATAAGAAGTTCTCTTCTTTTTAATGATGTTGATGGTACTGCTTGCCTAACAAATGAATCTATTTTTCAAAACCTTGCATTGATAGGCTATGAGGGTGATTTTAATAAACTAACTTTTCAAAAAAGCCATTTTCTCCTCAATAAGTTTCCTGATACATACCATATTGACATTGTTTAAGCTAAAAATCTACCATCTAGGTAGGATTCCACAAATATTGCTTTAGCTGTTATATGTCTGGCCACTAATCAAAAGTTTAACTTTTCTAAACTTATTTTTGATGGTATGTTGAAGAACTTGGATAATACTAAAAAGAAATTTCTTATGTATCCAAGGTTTTTAATGGTGTTCAAAATATCAATTGACTTGGTGACCTTTTTAATGATGTTTACATACCACACCAGCGCACAATCAGAAAGTTTTCACAATAATGTCTAAAAAGGATTAAAAATTTTCATGAGAAAAATAACCCCTCTGTTTTCCCAACATGTTGACAACATTGCAATCGAAGGAGTGAAGGTTTCAGGAAACCTACTATAGGCTCAACCCACACCCTCTCCTACTCAACCTAGTACAGGAGACCAACCCCCTAAAACATCATCTAGCCATGCCACTACCCAAGACTCTAGAGACTCTTTAGAGGGAACTAATAGGAATGAAGGGGATCAGGTTCAGATACCTCATGATAGTCCTCTTTCAGGTGGTCACACATCTGACAGAGCTGAGGGTGCCCTGAACCTACAGGAATTATCTGTTTTATATAAAAATATATAAATCGAGAAAAATTAAAAAATTAAAAATAAATATGTTTTGAACTTTGTGGGTGTGTTCGCTAGAAACCCTCACGAGACTATAACTCGTCTACTCGGGCCACCGAAGGGTTTAAAGGCTTGTTACATACGCTAAATTCAATCGTGGTGCCTACGAAAGTGTGCTTTAGAATTTTACGATTTTTGTAGTTTTGTTTATTTTGCAGATTAAATAAATAAGTGGAGCTTGGATTGGTGGTACTTTCACACTTGGGGATGTGATATATTCTGACTATTATATTATGTTGGGAATTATGATTTGATGATTACAAAACCTTATATGCGACATTGAAGAATGAAGAAACAACAAGGACTTAAGATGTAATATTGTAGTTAGCTTTCTGTGTAAGCTAGGTTTTATTGTAAACCCTAGCCTCTCTAGTTTATAAAGAGAGGTAGGGGCGTCTGGTTTAGATTTTATCCAGAATAGAATTAGATCTCTCCTAATGAGAGTCTAATAGTTATCATAGTTAGACTATCCCCAAGATCATTTGATCTTGGGGTAAGTGATTAATAGAAAACCTTGTTTAGTAATATTGTGTTCTTATAATTTCCGCTGTGCATATCAATATTACTGTTCCTAGATGTGCTAGATCGTGGTTTATCAATTGGTATCAGAGCAGGTGGCTCTTGATATCTAGGATTCAAGGTTTTATGGTCGAAGAATGAAGAAGAAACCGAAAATTCGTATATGGTTTTTATGTTCGTCTTTTTCTGGGCAGCTGTGGTAAAACGATGACAAATCGTTCGTTAACCGTTGGATCGTCGCGAAATTTGGACTGAAGGTTCTTTGCTCATATATCTACAATTTGACCGGAGCGATCGTCAAGATAAGTCTTTGATAAAAAGTTATGCTATGACGAATTGGCTGCAGAAAAGGTATTATTTTTCACGTTTTTGTTTGGTGATTATATTTTTCTCGACTAGCTTTGGTGAGTTGATTCTGGATCAACAATGAACCCTAGTCGAGATGGACATGGAGTGCATACAGTTCTGATCATCATCAGTGGGAGGCTAAAACCCTATCCACGTTGGATGTATTGTTCATACTGTATAATGGATGTGAATCGGTAATGAATGACAGTATGTTGTTTGTACGCTATGTTTATGTTCTAAAGAAAAGTTTGTTACAACTGTTCGTGTATCTATGGTATGCAACAGTTAGTAACTATTGGGTTTTCTTTGTTCATATGACTATCGTGTGGGATGATTGTTATTTGTTTCTACTGCCAACGCTGCCAAAGAAGACATTTAATAGTGCTACGTGTTCCAAACTTAATACTGGCAGGGTATTTGATTTAGTACTGCTACTGTTCAAATATTAATTCTGGTTTCGTGGTTAATACTGGTCACTTTGGATTAATACTGGTTGTATCAAAGTTAAGTCTGGTGGCTACAATATTAATTCTGGTGGAGTTAGCAACACAACAGCGACAGAACAGCGACAGACAAAGTGTCACTAACAGTCATGGGAGGAAGGAGACCTCAAGATAGTGACGGATTCGCGACAGATCAGTGACAGAAAATTGTGTCACTAACAGCAGATAGTGACAGATTTGGGACAGCAAAAAGAGTCACTAATTGGCAGATTTGGTTAAGTCTGTTGGTTTTGCTAGTTAATTCTGCTAGCCTTGTCCGATAAAGCAAGTTAATTCTCCTAGTGTTATACGATATCGGACGACACACACTTATGGACGCGTTTGGATCTCGAATAATGATGATGTGTATGGATCGTTTTGACGGTTTAGTGCATGATATAATTCTTGAATGGAAAAGTTACACGCTCCTTTACAAATATTTGGTCGGAGTATGATACGATACAGCCCTTGACATTGGATCTAGGATACTGGTCGTTGATGCGACGGAGCTCACTGAGACTATCGGCCATAGTATGTGATCGCCATGCTAATATTGTCTAAAAGAATTATACAAAGACATTTTATTACATGATTGTAATACGCATGTCTCTTTCGCACTAAAGGAAGAAATGATTTATGCTACTGATTCAAACAGATGGCTCGTTTGGAGTGATTATTTTTGATGAAGATTGGTTATTTTTATATGATGTTGTAGTTGATTTTCACAGGTACGTGTCTTATTATATCTCAAATGGCTGACAACATTTAAAGATAACTTGTTCGTGCTTATAATGTGGTGACGAAGACTTGACGAATCTAGCAAACGTGTACGATCTATCTTATGGTGCTTACTACGTACATTTGCTATCACTTAGTATGTGTCTCATAGAAGATGAGGATTTTTGTCAAGAGGTTGCGGTCTACTTATAATTATCAAATGATTACCAGCATTTGTATAAGTTCGACGTCACGTGGATAGTGCAAGACATAAGACACAAGCTTGGGAGATTCTACTTCTTCAACATATGGGTAATACTCATTTTTCTTCATCAATAATTACTACTTGAAGCCTACTGAGTCCGTGATTCAAGAGATGGTAAACATGTTAAGGGGAAGCTTATTGTTTATTTACCATCTACATGCACCACTTGAGGGGAAGCGTTCACAAGTTGCATATCTATACAAGACCCCTATTGGATGATTACAAAAAGGGGAAGAAGATTCATGATTGCAGCTTATTATTATGGTGGCATGTCCAAGGAGATCTTAAGTCAAGGGGAAGCATTGTTTCTTTCATGAAGATTGTTTTGTAATATCAAATAGGGGAAGATTGTTGGGAATTATGATTTGATGATTACAAAACCTTATATGCGACATTGAAGAATGAAGAAACAACAAGGACTTAAGATGTAATATTGTAGTTAGCTTTCTGTGTAAGCTAGGTTTTATTGTAAACCCTAGCCTCTCTAGTTTATAAAGAGAGGTAGGGGCGTCTGGTTTAGAATAATCCATAATAGAATTAGAACTCTCCAATGAGAGTCTAATAGTTAGCATAGTTATAGTTAGTTTAGCCCCAAGATTATTTGATCTTGGGGTAAGTGATTAATAGAAAATCTTATTTAGTAATATTGTGTTCTTATAATTTCCGCTGTGCATATCAATATTACTGATCCTAGATGTGCTAGATCGAGGTTTAACATATTATTGAACTAGACAATAACCCATCAGCCCTAAAACGCGTTCATTTTGTCAATTCAATCGTCATCCTCAGTGAGGAAAGTGAAGCTAGAGAAGGAGAAATCATGACAGACATCACACCTGAACACAGCCACAACATAACGAAAGAAACGAAGGATGAAGTAAAAGAGGTGATTGATGAAGAAGAAGGTGAAGTAGAAATTGATGAGGAAATTGAAGAAATACTTGAAGATAAGGAAGAGGAGGAAGAGGATGAAGATGGTGAATATTTTAAGTCATTCCCAACTATAAAGGAATTAACACATCATGAATGGCTATTAAAGAACCCTTAACCCCCGTGGGTAAAAGCAAGAATAAGAGCCGAAAGCCTGAACAACATCAAAATTTCCTGCATGATTGGACACTTCTTCAAGAGACATGCTTACACAGACCTAAAATCACCAATCAATCGGATCATGACTTATGGGCTTGGATCGAGGCAAAAACTATCAAACCTCAATAAAATTAGTAACTTTGTTAGAAGAGTGATAAGTCTAAAAATTTTCATAGGAAGCTTCGCCTACGAATGCGACTTTATGATATTAGAAGATACCACTAGCATTATTGATCACCACCTTGGAGAAATGGCCTTTAGAGGGCCCTTCATGGATGAATCTGGCCTTGTCTACGATAGAGAAGAAGGAACGGTCATGTTTAAATAGGATGATGAGAAAATTACATTTAAAATGCCTCACACCATGGTGATATTTAAGCAAACATGACTTATAGGTTTGAGCACCGATTCCATACCCCCGTCCGCATATAAAGAAAACTTTGGCCATGAAAGGACGCACTACTATCAAAGCTTACTCATTAGAGATGAGTACATGCAAGACGGAGATGATAGGAGAGGAATTAGGTATTTGATGAGATTTGAGTAAGAAATTATGGGAGACAAAGAAGAAGTCATGTAAGGACGTGTAACTTTGAGTTTAGCTACAAGACTCGTAAATAAAGAAAACTGCTTTTTGGGAGGCAACCCAATATTTTCTTTTCCCATATATTAGGAGTGTCTTGTGTTTTAATTCTATTTTGTTTGTTTTATTATGTTTGAATTAGTTGTAATCATGCTTTATTTGTTTGTAACTTTGTCTTATTTACAATCAAAGGTATTTTGCAACAAAATAAGTATAGGGGAAATATCCGGTTTTTAGAACTAAATTTAAACATTTGAAATAAATTGTTTAGATTAATTCGCGTTAGTTTCGAGTCATATGATTGAATTGTTAATTCTCAGGTTTTTATGCATCATTTGGTACAGAAAATAACTTATAAAGATGCGTGCAGGAAATTTTTCATCAAAAACAAAAAAATGAGTTTTCACAGAGTGTGGAGACGGTGTCACCCGCAAACCCACCACTCTCGTCTCGCACACCGCTGCACTCACACGCACGCGACATTGTGACGGGGTCAGGATATCCCTGACGGCGTCAATCGCCCAGTTATAGGAAAACTTAAAATTTTTAAGTATTTTTGAAAATAAAACTTGTACAACACTTAAGAAAGTTGTAATTCTTTTATAAACCTGCAAAACCATGAGTATTAACAGTTATCTTGTCATATCTTTACTGCTTTATAGAGTCGACCCTAATTTCACACTGTATATTATTATATCGCACATTTTATGCTTGGTGTAGTTGTCTTAGTATTTGATTACATGTTATATTTGATGAGAAAAAGCTTAGAAGTTCTTTGGAAGTTTCATTGTATGATTCTTGGAGGATGATTTAACCAGTTATCGCATGTTTCTTCTGCATTTTTAAGCAAATCAGGGAGTATGTTTCTTTTACTTGTTTTCTTTTCCTTTTATTCATTTTTGCAGGTACTTCTATCGAACATTAAGGACAATGTTCAACTTAAGTGGGGGGGTGGGGAAGGGAAATAAGCCTTAGAAAATATTCTTTCATTTGCCATTTGCTTTGTACTTGAAATGATGGGTAATATATCGAAACATAGCATAAAAAGGAAATTTTAACCAAAATTTAAATATTTTTATGACACATACCGACGAAAACCAAGTATTAATAGTGTCTCATGGATAAGAATTTATATGACTAGCAGAAAAACCCTCAGAATTCCACACCAAAAATGTGAGGTTCGCCTTTAGATCTATAGGAATCTGGGTATCTATTATTTATACCCAAGATAGTTTATACCTTTAGCTTTCTCGAGTTAAGGAGTAAGCAATCATGTATATCTATTTCGTCATTACGAATATGTATATGTGGTTTTGTCGCCTTTTCTGGAGCATTGAGATCGGTTTAAACTATATGAGTGTACCTATAGTGTATTAAACTCTAGAACTTGTATTTGTAATTCATTCCGAGACCGCATAGTAAGTATTAGGATTTTCTTGATAATAGGCATTAGGATTAACCCATGTTTTAAACCTGTAATTGCTATCATGGTCACACTGATCATATAACTATCCCATACCCTTGCCATGCACTTATTTTTAGTACAGGATACCCCTAGTATAACCCTCTGAGCCTATCCTTTTTCATGGTTCTCTTAATTTTCAGGTTAAGCCAGACTATTAATGAAGAGCATTGTCACCCTTAAACCAATCGTTACACCCAAATCGCCTTAGCCTACCTTGTATGTACTCACTTTAAGTACATTATTGTGTTTACCCAAGTTAATTATTTGAGTACACGGTTACTAAGTCCTTATCCTTGTAAATATTGTTTTGGGACGACTGAGATTCATGGTGGTATTTATTTCGTAGAAGAATAGGGAAGAAAAGTTAAGCCAGTACCCCCATACATTTGTTAGATGATCTCCATGTTATTTTGATCCACCTCAAATCGGGTCATTAGTTAGATTGTAAATATCGAGCATGTAAAAGCTCAAGTGTAGGGGTACGTGTTATAAACCCCAAGTTATGATGTATTATGTTATTAAAAAAATAGACAAAAAAGAAAAAGAAAGAGATTGTTGTAGAGTTGTGTAGAGTTTGTATATCTTCGTCTGAGTCTCGGCTTAGCAACTAAACTAGCGTGTATTCATATATATAATTAGCTAACCCTTCCACTCTAAATTCACCTAAAGCCACCCAAATGTATCCCATCCGTTTTTGTTTCCATTATATGTTATCTTACACCTACACCCCACAACACTTTAAAATACCTCTTAGATAGTAATGAATAATGCTTGCACCTAGCAGTGGAGGTTTGATCCTTTACAAATCCTGTGGTAATTTATATGCTATGACAGGTAATGAGTGTTGATTTTCTGTTTCCCCATTATGTTATAATTTATTATATACCCGAGTGAATGAGAGAATCCCAAAAACTTATGTGAGGTGCTAGTATATACTTTCTGTGCTTTTAATTACGAGCTCTAGAAGGTTGTGTTGTAAAATACTTTTAAAGAGTAGGTTAAATGACCCTCTTATTGCTATTGTCTAGGTAGAAAAGCCCATTTACTTGAGGACAAGAAAATCCTAAGTGTAGGGGTATTTGATGAGGTGTTATTTTATTCACTTTTTTAAGGTTATTTAACCCCCTAAATCGTGCATTTATGCCTAAAATAGGTACTTAATCATTCTTTTTCAGGTATTTAGCATTTGGAAGTCATTTAGAGGAAATACACGTAAATTGGGCTCATTTGGAGAAGAAAAGGACAAAATTATGAACCAACACCAAGACTCTCAAGATTTAAAGTCTAAGTGGCTGGAGACGGCGTCACCATTTATACCCGACGCCATCATACTTCATCTAGTGACGACGTCACAACATTTCTTGACGATGTTAGCCCGCACCGACTCAACTCGAATCTAGAAGATTCTACTTTATGACGCTGTCATGAGTAAAACGCGATGCCGTCATAGTGATATTCTTATAAATATAGACCCGAGATTAGGGTTTTAGGGGGTAACTTTAGAGTAAAAAATGGGGACGAACCCTAGTTTGTTTGGAAGCTTATTAGGATGACTTTAAGGATTCAAAACCCTATTGTACCTCCTTCAATTCATGTTTTAATCAAGTAAGACTATCTTAATCATTCAATATGTGTTGTTGTTTGATTCTTTATTGTTTTTGCTTGATCTTTAACATGCTTTGCTAAACTCCTTGTTGTATTCATTTATGATTGTATGAAACCTAGAATGTAGATTTTAGTGGTGTTGCTTCTTGTGATGAATATACATGTTAGGCTTTAGAAAACCAGCTTTTGTCTGTATCGTTGTTGATATGTCTAGGGAAACATGATTGTGTAGAAAGGATACCATCAGGTAACAGTCTTCATACTACCTTGCCCCCTAATATGGTTGATCCACTCTTAATATATTTCACATGCATTTAATATACTCTTAGGGGCCTTGTAATAGTCTTCATACTACCTTACTTGTGCGTTGCCTTAACGGAATATTAAATAGATGGCGGGTTCGTGTAATTCGTTCATGACTTAGGAAATAATTACATAGATCATCACAAGTGTGACAAAGCAACAACACTAGGAGAAGCAATCTAGGGAGTAATACATGATTAAATGAATACAATCTTTTTATTATATTGTTATCACCATTAGCGTAGTTTATTATTTAGTTTAATAGCTAAAACCAACCAAACCTCTCAAACATATGATTTTACTGCTTTCTTATAAATATAAAAATACAAAAATAATCTTCTCTCAACCCTTAGAATTTTGATAGACCGTGATCAAGCCTTTCCAACCTATTCCCTTAGAGAACGATAACAACTCTCGAGTCTTGCCTATACTACAACTACAACGGTTAGGTACTCTGCCTAGGGAGTTGTAAAACTTTTGGTAGAAGTCCCTTATGACAATCACATTAGTTTTGCACCAACCAGATGGTGTCGAATCGAAGAGGTACCACGATGTTCCCTACAGGGAGCTCAATGGTATTCTTGTAGCCTTCATGGCTAGGTTTGGAGTAATCTCCAAAAGTATGGATAGGATTAGCGTCTCCTATGGTGGTTGACAAGAACAGATTACGAAACAATTAACACAAAGAAAAGATAGACTATGAGAAAGCTAATATAATAAAAATAAAATCTCACTTGAAAAGATTCAAGGGAGTAGAACTAAGTTAAAATATGATTAAAACATAACTATTCCCTGGTAGCGGCACCAAAAACTTGATGTACGAGGTCGTAAAGAACTTCAGCATGAAGTTTTACAACTCCCTAGGCAGTGTACCTAATCATTGCAGTGTAGTATAGGCAAGACTCGAGGGTTGTTATCGTTCTCTAGGGGAATAGGTTAGAAAGGCTCGATCACGATCTAACAAAATTCTAAGGGTTGAGAGAAGATTATTTTTGAGTTTTTATATTTTATGAAAGCCGTTAATCTATGGTTTGAGAGGTTGTGTGTTTAACTAATAACTAAACTAATTATAATCATGCTACTGGTGATAACTTTATGATAAACAAATCTATCTACCTAATCATGCACTGCTCCTTAGATTGCTTCTCCTAGATCTTTTGCTTTGTCACACTTGTGATGATCTATGTAAGTACTTCCTAGGTTATGAACGGATTACACAAACTCATCGTCTATTTAATATTCCGTTAAGGCAATGCACAAATAAAGAAGTATGAAGACTATTACAAGGCCCCTAATAGTATATTAAATTCATGTGAAATAACTTAAGATGGATCAACAATATTAGGGATAAGGTAGTATGAAGACTGTTACTGATGGTATCCTTTCTACACTACTCGTGTTACCCTAGATATGTCAACAACGATACAGACAAAAGCTGGTTTTCTAAAGCCTAACGTGCAATTTCATCAACAAGAAGCAACATCAAAAGGATCTACAACCTAAGTTTCATGCAATCATAAGTAAATAAAAAGGAGAGTTTAGCCTCGCATGTTATAAAGAAAGCAAGAAGATAAATCAATCAAACAACACATAGTCATATTAAATAATTAATGATAAATAACCTTACTTGATTAAAACATGGATTCAAGGTAGTATACAATTGGGTTTTGAGGCCCTAAAAATGACTTACAAAGCTGTTGAAACGACTAGGGTTCATCTCCCCAGGTTTATACAAAGTTACACACTTAAAACCCTAAAAATGGTTTTATATTTATAAAGATATCGATGTGACAGCGTCGCTTAGAAATCTTGACGCCGTCGCCACGTAGATGATTCTAGATTCACTTTAAGTCGGCCACGTCCTGACGCAGTCACGAAATTCCTGACGCCGTCACTATATAGATCACGACGGCGTCACTTTATGCTTGCGACGTCGTCTCTAGCCACTGTATGTATAAATCTTCAAGAGATTTGGTGTAGGTCCGTAATCTTGTCCCTTTCTTCTCTAAATGAGCCTAAGTCATGTATATTTCCTCCAAAAGTCATCCAAGTGCTAAAAACCTGAAAACAAATGATTAACCGTGTAATCTGGGCATATTTGCATGATTTAGGGGGTTAAATGACCCCGAAAAAGTGTATAAAATGACAACTCATCAGGCGTAACTGTACCAACATGGTTACTCCATAAAACTTCTGACGTAGCATTCCTTCATATAGTGATAAAATAGGTTACAGCCTAATTAAATCGTCCCGTTACGCCATAACCATTAGTCAGCATAAATATCTTTTCCATAATAATATTTTACAACGTAACTCCGGCGAGATGTTACACCGTAATGCCTTATTAGCACCAAATCTTCTTAATTAATAATTGATTGCGGTGTAACTCTTGCGGGACGTTATGCCTTAATATCTTCTAAGCTTCCAACTCGACAACATTAATATTTAAAAATATAGTACCCTTACTAAATAATATAGTAGTGAGACTATTCTTCATTTTGGCTCTTAGTCACTGTAGTATACAAGAGATCAAAACACAAGTAATGGATGATGGGTTGGCTAATTAGTCTTAGAGAGAGAAAGTATCTTTCTAGAGAGAGAAAGTGCAAGTGAAAGTGTTATATGAAAATGAAACAACCAACCCCTTCCCATGGGTGGGAAGGGGTATATATACAATTGTTTCATAATGACTACGAGCTATGCTATACTAATGATA
>BQNB010089352.1:5298-27424 GCA_026074375.1 Tanacetum coccineum
GCACTAATGTTATTCCATAACGACTTTTTAGCTCCTAATGTAAATATTGTGAAAAATATTTGTGTGAAAATTCATGAATGGGATCGTAATTTATAAAGGACGAATAAGTATTATTTTGTTAATATGTTATGTACGAATATTTAAATGCAATTATTGTAACGAAATAAATTTATATGAGTTTTATCTACTCAATGTCATTTGATTTTACTAGAATGACATTTAATGCTTTAGACCATGTTATTTTTTATACGGTTAAACTCGATTAAACGTAAAAAAATGGTTAACCGTGAACCGAACCGCGGGTAACCGCTCATTTCGGGTACCCGCATGTCTGGTTACCCGCCTAGTACGGTTCGATTTCGGATAGTAAAATTAATTACCCGCCCCGCGACGGATAGTTGAAATCTTCCAACTAACCGAACCGAACCGCCCCGCGAACACCCCTACCAATAAGGATGATTTTTGCCGAACATTTGCCACTCAGGGATGATTAGTGCCAATAGTATCGGCTTGGGATGATTAGTGTCACAAACTACAAACCACAAGGATGATTTTTGCAGTTTACTCTACATAAAATATACTAAAGCTCGTTTAGGCTCGCGAGCCTATTCGAGCTTTATATATAAAGTTCGGGCTCGGGCTCGATTATTAAATGAGCTTCAATTTAGGATCGAGCTCGGGTTCGAGCTCGTTTAGGCTCGGCTCGTTCGAGCTTTTTACCGATCCGATCCCGAGCTTTTCACGAGCAACTCTGCTCGTTTTCACCCCTACCTTTCACTATAGAAAAAATATGGTTATATAATAACCATAGCCGATGGGACTCATGTGATACCCTGGTTAGGTCACGTACATCCGAGAAAATCTAATGTGTGAGCAAGCCCCGATCTAGTTTTTGTTGACTCTCTTAATTCATCTTTTTTGTTTAATTAGACATGTCCATGGGCCAATGGCCCAGTTCTATATCTATCTCTAGGTCACCAAAGCATATAAATAATTGAATTCGGTGATTAAAGAAAACATAAAGAGCATAATCAAAACCCTAAGCAATGGTTGAAAAACTCAAGATGGCAAACAACTACATATATATACCTTTGGAAATCCAAGAAAAAATCATGAAAAGGCTTCCCGCAAAATCATTGCTTCGGTTCAGATCGGTTTCAAAATCATGGAAGTCTCTCATCCATAGCTTTAAGTTTATTGCTGATTACCGTGTTCAAAAAAGTCATTTACTTTTAAGGTACGGTGACACAAAAGATGAATATTATACTAAGCCAAAATATGTATCGATTGCGGATGATGATACTTTCCCTCAACAGAAGCGTGACCTAACTATTCCCATGTCTCCTAACAGGTCTAGAAAACTTAGAATCGGAAGCTCTCACGGCTTGTTATGCTTTTCATACGAAAATACGGTTGTTCTTTGGAATCCTACAATCAGAAAGACGGTTTCAATCAAGGTGCATGATGTATTAGATTTTCCTTATGAAACTTTTATTGGTTTTGGTGTTTGTCCTGATACGTGTGACCCTAAGCTTGTTAAGATGATATTTGATCATAAATTGAAGGAAAGTTACACGGTTGAAATTTTTACTTTGAGCTCGGGGGTTTGGAGAAGTCCACATAGTAATCTACCGCGTAAATCAATTTGCTTCACACATGGTGGGCTATATATAGATGGGCGTATTTATTGGTGTGCATATGATTATATTCGCTTACCAGATGGATTATTTGAGCCTTCTAAAATGATTATGTCATTTGCTACAACAAGTGAAGAATTTACAGAATTAAGCCTTCCTAATTCTATAGCACTCAAGGCTGGCATTTTATTGGGTATAACTAAGTTAAGGGACTCTCTTATCGTGGTTGAAATCATTCCCATTGATCACGTTTATTGTATATGGATGATGAAGAATCATGGTGATCCAAAGTCGTATACAAAACTGTTCAACATTAACTTAGCAGATGCATCAGTGACACGTGTATTTGGATTCAGAAATAGCGGTGAAGCTATAGTTAAAATAAGAAATGATGACAATGATGCTCTTTATGTTTATGAACCCAATTCAAAACGCATCAGTACTATTGGGATTTCACATCCATATGGTTTGAATTCCTACACGGAAACACTACTTTTGCTTAATCATTGAGGTTAAATATATATATTCAGATAGACACGACAAAGATGATGGCAGCATTGCTGAATGTAGAGCTAAGAATATTTTGGCGAGATTTCCAAGCAAAGTATGGAGGTTGAAGTAGTAAGATTATAGTTGATACAATCTATCATGAACATTATGTTGAAAAACAGGGAAGTTATATCAGATATATGTGTTTAGTTATTTGTTTTGATTAAGCATTGTGTTACTATAAGATCTGCTATCTCTGAGTAGAGGGTCACAGGAATAGCTATTGAAACTGTGTCATGATGCCATTCAAAATTACCGTATAGTTCAATATTTTTTGGCTACAATTTTATCCTTTTTCTTAATGTCGAGGGAGCATATCAAATTAGTCAAAGAGGTAACCTCCTAATTTCATTTATACTAAAGAATTTATCCAGAACACTTGTCTTGCCACAACGCCACCTATACATAAAGTTGTACATAAATTTGAATACATGTACATGAACAAACATGTAAGCAATGTTTTAAAACCTGGTTCGACCCGGCCGGTTGAACCGCTTTTGGTCCAAAAAACGGGTCAAATTAAACCGGGCCGGGTTTTGATCTTTTTCGTGATTTTTTACAAATAAAGCCAGTTAATTACATATACGTTATTTTTTGTTAGCATATGGTTTTTAGGCTCAATATATGAAATATTCATGATTTATATATATATATATATATATATATATATAGGATAAAGATCAAATAAAAAGACAAATATTCGTGAGAAGGATAAAAAGATTTATTTTTTTTAAAAAGTTCTCAAAAAATTCTGAAAAAATTCCACAAGATCGTGTATGTTGGTGCATGAAAAAGTTGTAAATGAAGTTTTTCTAAAAGTGGATAGTTTTGCCGAAAAAAATTTATTAAAAAAAACGTTTGTGCATTAAATCGGTTTTTTGTGCATCAAAAATTCGTTTTTGTACCCAACTTCTTTTGACTTTTTGCATCAAAATTTTATTGCGCATCAAACTATAACAAGTCGAAAAATTTGTGCATCAAAATTTCTTTTTTTGCGCATTAAAAAAACGTATAAAAACTCAAAATTAAAAAAACTTCTTTTACAAAAGTTTTATGCACCAACATACCTGATTTAATGGAATTTTTTTAGAATTTTTCGAGAACTTTTTGGAATTTTTTGAAAATTTTTCGAGAATCTATTTTAAAAAAAAAAGTTTGTCTCTTATTTATCCTTCACACGAATAATTGTCTTTTAATTTTAACTTTTTCCTCTATATAATATATATTGAAATATTATATAAAAATATAATATATTATAATATATAAAAAATAAAATATATATATATTAAATAATATGTACATTAGAAATATATTTTTATATTTTATTTGTTGTAAGTAAGACCCGGGTTGACCCTAAGGTCGAACTGGATTAACCGGATGAACCCGGTGACTCTTACCGGGCCTGATTAGAGACTTTCTGTGTTTTCTAAAGACATTGAATGTATATTTGTGAGGAAAAAGAACAACACAAGCCAAGAAAAACCGAACCCAAACTAAAAACCGGATGGTTCGGCTATAAACTTATTGCAAAAACTCAATAAAATTTCGGTTTTGCTATCAGTTTTTGTCCATAAACCCGAACTTGTAAAGAAAAAAACCGAACCGAACCTCATGCACCTATTTATTATATCATATATAATAATATAATATAAAAATAAATAAAAATTCGAATTTTTAATTTTAAAATCATTATGTGAGTGGAATTATAATATATTAAAAGTGTGTTAAATTATATTAATATACTATGTATGTCATGTACATGTGTATTAGGTTTACGATATAATCATTACATATTGTTACAATGATCATACAAATCTGTATGTTCAATTACATGTGTGTGTGTGTGTAATCTCATAATAATGATATTTTTGAGTTTAAATATGTATACAAACTATTAAGCGAATCGAAACAATATTTCAGCTCACCGATTTGACAAAAAAAATGACCATTTATCTACGTAAAACAAATTTATATTTGTATAAATGTGGGCCACTATTCCTCAAACATAAAACGATTTTAAAAACCTAAAAAGCCCGAACCATTAAACCGTATAACAAAACCAAAAATACCGAACCTAAAAAACCGAACGTTGTCGATATAATAAAAAGTTCTTATAAAAAATACTGAATATTTGTGGTTCTGGAAACTCGGTTTTTAAAACCCAAAAACAAGACCCAAACCGATGCAAACACCTACAAAAAAATATAATAAAGTTGTACAAATATTTAAAAAATTTATATTTCTATTTAAAACTATGAGCCCTAGGGGCACATGTTAAGAAAGGGTCCACAGCCTGCGTGTTATCGAATGACCATCAGTTATTGAGTTGTCTTCATATTAGGCCCCACAGCCACTAACTAACTGGTGACGCAGACAGTAAACCTTTCTCAATTTGTGCCCCTAGGGGTTAGAAAAATCCAATAAAAAAAAACAATCAGATCGTAACAAGCCGTGATATTATTCCCATGAGTCACAAAACCCAACAATTCGTATAATCTTTAACTATTCAATATCATCAATATCAATGCCACTTTTATCTTTCCAAATAGTATCACTATATATAACCAAACAACCTTGCAAAACAAGAAACCAACTGATCCTGAACTACTTCTTCATCAGGCAGCTCCATGTCTGTCTCTTCCCTCAAAAGAAGCGGATAAAATTAAGATATTGGAGTCCTAATGGAATATTTTTTCAAAATAACTGTTTAACTTGTATAATTTTTATTTTTTAAAAAATTGCTAAAAATTACGTGTTTTCAAATTAGTAAAACTTACATGACAAAAACAAAAGTTATACATTCATTAATTCAGGATTAGTTGAACTTTCTATCTATCGCTCGCGCTCTCAATAGATAAACAAAAAAAGAGTTCATATTATACATTTTTGAGATGTATAATCCAAGTTAGGCAGATACTAAGAGCGTATTGGTATCGTTGATAATTCTTATTCCGTAGCAAAAGCGTTTGTAAGTTCATGGCAAGCTTTAATCTCAAGTCTCCAACCCTTATTTCCTTTTAAAACCCAGCATAATCATTACTTGCAACAATGATTATTCCGACGTAGAAGGAACGTTAAGCTACTTGTTTTTAAGAAGACCAAAAGCAGGTCCGGTAAGGCCTGATGATTGACTGGTTTTGTTATGTTGATCCGATTCTATTGGCCTAGGTATGACGATAAATAAAACATCACCTGGTAATGCTTTAGAACCACTCCTTCCACTAGATAAGGCACTAAGACCTTCCTAACTCCCCATATCAATGTTAGTGCGCAGTACTACTTTGTAGTTTTAATCTGTCAAGTTGGCTTCGAAACTCTGCGTCTGTTTTCGTTGATTTCAGTATAAAACCCATCTTAATTGATGTCAAGACTAGCAACAATGATGATATTCCGACGTATACTGGAACGTAACTAATTTTAAGAAGACCCAAAGGCAGGGTCCGGTTAAGGCTGATGATTTCCTGTATGTACAAGTTTGTCGATTCAATAGGCCCGGGTAAAGGGCGTTAAAAAATACATCACGCTTGAAATGCATTATAGCCACTCTCGAGGACCTAAACCATTACCACTAGAGAAGCTAATGAGCCTTCAATCCCTCATCTCCCTCAAATCAATGGGGGTTAGTGAGAGACAACATAGAGAAAGAATACAAACATTGGTATGGTTGTGATAAATGATTAATATCGATTTCTTTAGTCTTTTTTTTCTTTTGCATATTAGATTAAAAGTTTTTTAACTAGCATTAACAGCGCCTCAGATCGGAAATTTGATAGACCAGATAATATCAAAATGAAAGATTCATGAGATCCAGAACCTGAAGTGCCAAGATGTATGAAGACTGCAGAAAGTATCAAGATGAATGACAACTAACTCCATTGGTTCAAATAACGTATGAAACTTAGCCATCTTTCATTTAAGTATTTTTTTTTACCATATAGACTGAGTATCATCAAGTTATTAATATCTTTAGTTTGATGTTTTTTTATCTCTAACCTAATGTTTACTATCTCTATGCACAAATAACTATAGCCAAGTATCTCCTGCATATCTTCAATTGCGACGCTAAAATTACTGTTTTTCTTAACAAGAAAAAAAAACCAACCAAGAATACCAGAACTATACACATTAGTATAAAACAATCTCGAAAAAAGATTCCTAAAACCCCATCTAAATACGATATCTACTTTTCCGATAACACATGCTTTAAGAATTATATAAAAATTTACGATTATTTTAGGAAGAGATCCAAGTACCACCCCGACCATGCCACCTAACAACAAATTTTCTCTTCCGCTTTATGCGCTTGCAACCCAACCTTAACAGTTTTAAAACCCCACCTTAGTTAGTCCTATCCGATAAAACTCCGTCGGTAATTAGCGACGGATAAACATCCGTCGGAAAATCCGTCAGTGAAGATCAAATTTCTAGTAGTGATTAAATAACCATAGTCCATAGCCGAGGTGACGTAGTGGTCAGGCACCACTTGACTCACAAGATGTTCAAACGTCACTAAGTACATATATTCGAAACTTTCTCGTTACCCCGATTAAGTCGCGTACATCCGAAGAAAACCCTCCTGTGTGAGCCCTCTTGTTTTTGTTAACCGTCTTTTTTCTTAACCGGGCCCGTCCATGGGTCAATGGCCCAGTTCTATATTATATCTATATACTAAAGTGCGTGGGAAACGACGTAATTTCACCCCCTTACTACAGTAACATTTTTTTGGGCTCCCACTTTGGCCCAATTTATTGGGCTGCGACTTTGTGCCGGCCCAATTGCTTTTTTCTTTAAAACTTTGTTGGCACAAAATAGGAGAAAAAATATATATATTACAAAAGTATCGAGTTATTCAGATAAAAAAATACCTGCGGAACCATTTTCGATACCTAACAACTTTAAAATAATCGACAGGGTCACAAACGTACATCTTTATGTTGCATTAAACGGTGTCATTTTACGCCACTAAAAACCATAAGCCTAAATATATAACACATATTTACCCAATAACCATAAAATTATATTAAAAAAAATATTCCGTATAGCAAAAAAAAAAGAAAAAAAAAGAAGACAAATCTCTAAACATGAAACCCAACACATAAACCCATATAAAAAAACTATTAAATATGAGACCGAAAAAATAAACTCGAAAAAAAATAACACCTAAAAAAAATAATAACGGCACGAAACAACGCGCGGGACATAAACTCATATAAAGGAAAAAAAGAAACTATTAAACATGATACCGAGAAAATAAACCCGCAACGTAATTCCATAAAATTATACTAAAAAAAAAAAAGAAACCCTCGTATAGCCAAAAAAAAAACCTTTAAACATGAGGCCCAACACTTATGCCCATATAAGAAAAAAAAACAAACTATTAAACATGAGGAGAAAAGTTCTATGTAGAACATGGTTTAGTCATAGAACAAAGCGCCACATATCAACCACTCATCTGACTTCAATCCAACGGTTCAAATTAATTGGCATTTTATTTTAATTATTAACCGAGTGGCACTTTCGTAATTTTACTAGTTCAATAATTCAGGGATAGGGGTCGCTACCCCTCTTTCATTTCTCATCTGTTACACACACAAACACATTTTTTTCACACAGTAACCACCCCCAAACCACTCTAAGAAAACCCTAACTGCTATTCATGCCAAATTGATCAAAATTAACGATATACAATAGACATACGAGATGAAATATCACTATCTAAAGGTGATATGTTGCCTCAATCGTCTTCATTGCGAGATTCCGATAAAAAAAGCTTCAAAATATTAATTTTGGTATGTATTTGATTTTTTATCCATATTATTTTGGTATATAATCAGTAGATGTTGCTTATTTTGGTGCTTATTTAGGTTTTTCAGGTTTTGGTGCTTATTTTGGATACTACATGCAATGTTGCTTATTTTGTTTATTATTTGTTGCTTATTTAGGTTTTTAGCTTTTTGTTTCTTATTGTTGCTTTTTGGTAGGTTGTTGTTTTTGTGTTTGTCCTTGTTGTGATTGTTGTTGTTTTGTTGATGCACACCATGTGTTTGATAAAATGCGACTGTGATAATCACACGTGATTTAGTAACTTTTTGTTTATAAATGGCCATTGTTGTTGTTATAATTTTTAGTGGTGATGTTAGCGCAAGTGGTTGGAGTTGAAGCTTAATGTTTCTATCTATACTATTATATAAAGCATTTACAATGAGGGTCCCATTAAAAATTAAAATAAAGAGGTGCAATCTTGACCATCCATCTTATTTTAGAAAATCACATCATAGAGTGGCATGTGTCACTTCTTAATTAAAAAATCATTTTTATTTTCAATTTGACATATCTTTTTATCTATTTATTTATTTTATGATTTAATTTCACCGTATTTTGTAAAATTTCGTGATCTTTAATTCAACATCCATTTTGATATATTTTATAAATTTTTAGCTTTTCACATTTTTAGTGGGTTTATTTTGAATTTTTTAATAACTTTAACTTTAATTTGAATACAAACTTGATTCGTAAAAGATATATACTTTTGGAGACAATGTTTGATGGGTAAGAGAGTGTGTGAGTCTTTATACAAGCGAGACTGATATTAATATGATGTTGCGGGAAAGCTACGAAAACCTAAACAAACGAATTCTCTAAGCGGGTAGGGATTTGCAGAGCGAGTTTGGTTAGTAATTTTTATCGCCGCCGCTATGCGCGGGTATCCAACTAGTACTATTAAGCTTACTTAAACACTTTAGTGGTTTTGTTTGTTTCAGCTATACACACTAACAAGCCCCATCAAAAGCCTAAAACAAATGCAACAGATAACCTTGCTAATTTAGAATGTGAGATTTTATAAAAAATCTGAAATAATTTTTTAAATTATATTTGTAAGAATTTGAGTGTTATATGGAAGTTGACGTTATGTATTATTCGGCACTATGTCATGTGAAAAATATGAATAGCCAACACCATGGCCTTCACATTGCTATGAACGTTTGTTAATATTCTGGAGCTAGTTCATGAAGCACAGTTTCGTTGGCTAAAGCCTGCAGAGGTGTTGTTTCATTTTTAGAATGTATTTGTGTAAGCGCATTGGCTGATACTTGTTTTTTAATTTTAACGATTATATACATTTGAAAGGTTTCTTTAAATTCAAATGTAAGCAGCTTCATATCCATTGAATTGGTCTATTTGGCCCATTAGAGATAAAAGTAACGAGATTATGTCACATTTTCCATCTCTAGATTTGATGGTACATAAGTAACTTGCTTTCAGTATGTGTGCATGTGGTATTTTGTTAAGTAATGTATCATATAAAAATATTATTGGTTCATTTTGTAGGTTCCTCCTGTTAAGGAGCTTCGGAAGTTAATGAGGATTCAAGCTCTTCGTTGTCATGTTATTTATTGTCAAAATGGAAAGAAAATTAATGTCATTCCAGTGTTAGCATCTCGTTCTCAAGCCCTCGGGTACTAAATTTTCCCATTATACATGTCCTGGTCTATGGTTTATAATAGTACATAACTATAAAAAACTAAATGAGAAAACTGTTGCTATAAATAATCGAATACTGTAGAATATATTACTTGGAAATAAGAAAAACACTAGGACATGAGAATCTAACACATTATAACTTCAGGTACTTGTATCTTCGATGGGGTATGGACTTGTCAAAATACAATACATAATACCATATAACAACATAGGAAATAAGAAACTATTTTTTTAGATTTATTTTATGTATAAATCACATGTGATTTACACGAATCATATGTGATTTACACAAGAATCACATGTGATTCCTATAAAATCATATTATGCAAAACTAATGGTGATTTACCTAAAATCACTTATGATTTACGCAAAACAAATTGTGCAATTCACTTGGGATTTACCCAAAATCACTTGGGATTTACCGAAAATCACTTGTGATTTACATAGAATCAATTGCGCAAATCACTGTTGATTAGGCAAATCACTTGTGATTTACTTTAATAAACTTTCAACTCTAATTAATTCGCCAAACAACTTGATAAAAATATTTCCGTCTCATAATATATCATAATATAAATTCTCGCTCAAGCCTATTACGCCTAACATATCCTAAGAAAATTTACTTAATTATTCCACTTTGAACTAGTATAAAAGTGTAGAAAAAGATATCTAAAAATGAATAATGCTATATAGTGACCTCCTCTAACAAAACACACACATATAAAAACACACACTAAAATCCCCATTTGAAAAATATCTTCCTGTATGAACCTAAGTGAATCAAAGTATCTTTTTTCCCAATGTATAATAGCAAAGTGAATCAAAGTATCTTTTTACCCAATCTATAATAGCAAGCCTCTTCGCCTGTTCATGTTTCAAAAGTCTTTCTCATCAAGCTTTGTTAATTAAATAACAAATATTGGAAATATTAAATGCATTAGCTTAAAATATAGTCGTAAGATTTATCATAAAGTTATGACTAGTACTGAAGAGTCCAAACAAAGGGATACATTGGGAGTTGTTGTGTTTTTGGCGAGTTTTGTATACTCCTACCCTCATTTACCAGAATCACATGTTTTTCTACCAGAATCACATGTGATTCAACCAGAATCACATGTAATTCATTCCTTTTAATTTGGTCTTCTAATTTTCTTATAATAAAACATTACAACACACAAAATCACATGTAATTTCCATTTATTCATAACAAAACACTTTCATAGAAGAATCACATGTGATTTTACCTGTAACTTTTTCTATAACAGCATCTGAATCTGTTATTTCTGGTAAAATATCTTTTGTATCTGATTCAAGCTCATTATTGTATTCAACAGCCTATTTGTTGAGATCGATTTGTTTAACCACTTCCATAACATCATTTATCTGATTTTCATCCATTTTTGACAGATATTGTGTGATTTTGGGTGATGGATGATGGTTTTCGTGTTTCTGGTGAGTTTTTTATGTTTTCCGGCGAAGGTTTGTGGTGTTTCTGGTAAGGTTTTTATGTTTCTGGCTGATTTACATTCCTAGAATGAATAAGCAATGGTTATCATGTTTCCGGTGATTGTTTGTGGTTTTTTCGGCGACGTTTGTTGGTTTTCCGATGATGGATTTTGTATTTTTGGCGATGGTTTTTGTTAAGGGTACGGGGATGTGTGTTTTTAGGAGAGAGAAACTTAGTAATTAAATGAGTGTAGGAGTTTATTTTTTAGGTTTTTAGATAGTTGGAAGGTTTGATAATAGCCTTTGGATGGAGATAAGATCAATGGACAAGATCTTTTCTTTTGTTCTTTGATTAGATGTTGATCTACAAGGACCTCATCTCTAAACATGAGATCGAAACAATAAACCCGCACAAAATTAAAAAAAATTAAAGGCCCGCAACAACGCGCGAAAAATTAACGCCTCGCAGCAATGCGCGGGTAATTCTGCTTGTTTATCTCTACGTCACCAAAACATATAAATAATTGAAATCTGTGATTAAAGAAAACAAAAAGAGCATAATCAAAACCCTAAGCAATGGTTGAAAAAATCAAGATGGCAAACAACTACATACCTTTGGAAATCCAAGAAGAGATCATGAAAAGGCTTCCCGCAAAATCATTGCTTCGGTTCAGATCGGTTTCAAAACTATGGAAGTCTCTCATCCATACCTCTACGTTTATTGCTGATTACTGTGTTCAAAAAGATCATTTACTTATAGGGTACAGTGACACAAAAGACGAATATTGTACTAACCCAAAATATATATTGATTGCGGATGATGATACTTTCCCTCAACAGAAGGTTGACCTGACTCTTCCCATTAACAGTTCTATAAAACTCGGAAACGGAAGCTCTCACGGCTTGTTATGCTTTTCATATGAAAATATGGTTGTTCTTTGGAATCCTACAATCAGAAAGATGGTTTCTATCGATGTGCGTGATGTATTAGATTTACATTATGAAACTATTTTTGGTTTTGGTGTTTGTCCTGTTACGTTTGACCCTAAGCTTGTGAAGTTGATATTTGATCGTAACTTGAAGGAAAGTTACACAGTTGAAATTTTTACGTTGAGCTCGGGGGTTTGGAGAAGTCCACATAGTAATCTACCCCGTAAATCAATTTGCTTCAAACATAGTGAGCTATATATAGATAGGGCATATTTATTGGGGTGCATATGATTATCTTCGCTTACCAAATGGATTATTTAAGCGTTCTAAAATGATTATGTCATTTGCTACAACAAGTGAAGAATTTACAGAAATAAGCCTTCCTAATTCTTTAGCACTCAAGGCTGGCATTCGTTTGGGTTTAACTAAGTTAAGGGAGTCTCTTATTGTTGTTGAAAATAATCCTAATGATCAAGTTATTGGTATATGGATGATGAAGAATCATGGTGATCCAACGTCGTTTACAAAACTGTTCAACATTAACTTAGCAGGTGCATCAATGCCACTTGTAATTGGATTTAGAAACAGTGGTGAAGGTATAGTTAGAATAAAAAATGATGACAATGATGCTCTTTATGTTTATGAACCCAATTCAAAACACGTGGGTTTTATTGGGATTTCGCATCCGAATGGTTTGAGTTCCTACACGGAAACACTACTTTTGCTTAATCATTGAGATTAAATATATATGTAGGCGAGATTTTCAAGCAAGGCATGGAGGTTGATGTTGGAAAATGGTAGTCGGTTTCGCAAGTTATACGCTAGAAATACGTGAGCCTATTGGGGGCACACGCGTTAAACACTTAGAGTATGTTTTACTTTACAATAATATTTAAATCGTCGTTATTTACCGTTAATTGTTTAATAAAGTAAAACAAATATTTAAAATATAAACCCGAAGGACTAAAACAAACAAAACCCAAACCCGGGGGATGGCCTATTGTAGTCGATCACCCCTAAGGGTTCTTAAGGGGTGTTTGGTTCAGTTAGAGAGCAAATGGAGGGGGAAAAGGAAACTAAACTTTAGGTTTCCTTGTCCTACAAGAGTTAAGGTAGGGTTATGTGCCTATATAAATACATACCCCTCACCTCATTATTCATTCATTCAATTGATAAAATCCCTAAACCCTAAAATAGTTTCGGTGCTCTCTCTTTTCCTCACAAACCCTAACTGAAACCCTAATTATACAAATTAGGGATTTTCGGTTCTTCTCTCCCCTTAACCGAATTCGACAAACCTCAAAGGGTTTTTCGGTTCTCTTGTTTGATTCAAGATATCTCACGTGGTGCTCGTTGGTGGTTCTCCTAGCTCTACAAAGGCATAAACCTTACTAAGGTTTGTTTGTTTTTCAGTTTTAATCCAACCGAATTAGGGGTGTTTGGTTTTTGGTAAACCCTAACCGATTTAGGGTTTATTCGGGTTTATTGATTTTCTGTTCAAGCTCAAGTGGTACGTTTGACTTCGAGTATAACACAAGGTTTTTGGATCGTGAAGGTAGACTAGCAATCAACTCGTACTCGGTTGACGTGTTTGTGTGAGCAACCGTAGAGACAGTAATTTAACTGCTAAACTCATTTCAAGAACAAGATCAAGAGGTAAGTAATTATTTACTTTTATGTTATAATTATTTACTTTATTAAGTGTTAATCTATGTGCCTTAACTAGATCTATTCTGTTGCGTACTTGTAGCTAAACTGGTTACCTAGAATGTTAAATCCCAACAGTGGCATCACGAGTCAACTCGTTTTGGCATTAGGGTTACACTTTTGAATTATATCATGTCTTGCATGTACACGCCTAGATTTAAGTCATATACTTGATCTGCTGCGCTCATTATTTTATTTAATGTTTTCCTGCAAATATGGCAAAGATTATGCAAATCCTTGCCATAATTAAATAAAATCTGTAGATCTAGATCTTGATTTTATTTATGGTAACTAAAATCTTTTATTTTTAGAAACTAGATCTTTTACATATTTAGTCTGATTGTGTTTACCTTTCCGGCCATAAGACCTACTCAATCACTCTTGTGATGAATAGGGTTATCTATGCACATTGATGAAAACCTAGTGAGGGTCTTATGGTTCTCTAATTGGGGAAGACTCGTTTGAGAACTCAGATTTTACATGTTTACTTGTTAATTTAATGTCATCATTAGCTTTAGTCTTTATGTGCATATTTTTACTTGATTACTCGTATACGCGCCTAATATGTATGCAATACGGACTAATACCTAAAGAAAGATGATATTAAAACTAGTCTATTAATTACACGTTTAAATACATGTTTATTGTGACCTATTATTTGTTTCGTGCAAAATTTGATTTTTGAGAAAATTAATAAGACTATAAAATATGAAACTTGATTTCAAGATTAAAAACTAGACGCTATGGACTCGTGGGAAGTACGGCTCATCCACTAGAACAAACTATAAGAGAAGTTTAAGGCGGTAGTGGTCAACACTCCTAAAGAACTCAGGTTTTTAATATACTTTGCGCTGACCCGATTCTCCGCTTCTTTGCGCGTTCGATTGGAGTTACCGTGAACCATAGCATGTCACTACAGTGTCATTACTAAAAGGTTTTTAAAATCAGTGATACAAAGTTGTTTTGCATGCCTCTTTGTACACGTTCTTTAACACATTTATGTGCATACCCCTTTGAAAATTTTAAGTCAATGCCATCCAACCAAAAACACGTGCCGTTGGTTTAGCCGCTCTGGTAAGACCTCAGGGTCATCCCAACCCCATGGCAATTACACTTCACTGGTCAGGCCTCTAACTATTTTTGCAAGTTCTTGCTTGATGGACTTAAATCGGGTAGTCCTGGTCAGACCTCGTGCTCGAGGCATAAGATGAGAACTAAACATGATTTTGACATTATTACGTGTTTACTAATGTTTAGACCGGTCTCATAAATCTAAGAGTTGCATTAAATGCAATTAACGCTCGTTGCTTACCTCTTGCCCTACTTGTTTTCGTATTGGTCAGACCTTTGTTACCAAGTAGGAGGTCAAGTTGGATCTTAGTCTTAATTAGTAAATTAATTGGGTAGTTAATTCTATTAAGAATTTAATTATCAAAAATACTAATAAAATTGAACTTTTTTTAAATTGTAGATGACTGCCACCGTAGTAAACAATTCGTTATTTAGGTCATTGTTTGAAAAACAAAAAATAACTGGAAACAACTTCTTGGAATGGTATCGCAATCTTAGGATTGTACTCTCTACTAGAGACAAGCTACCATTCCTAGAACAGCCAATTCCTATTTTTCCAGTTCCACCTCAAGGACAAGCAAATCCTCATGATGTCATAACCACGCATCAAGCTTGGGTTAAGGCTCAAAAGGAAATTGTTGTGCTTATGCTTATGACCTTCGACCTAGAGATCTAAAAGACTCTGGAGCACCTTGGTGCATATGATATGCTCAAGGAACTAAAAATGTTGTATGTATAACGGGCAGATCAGGAGCTTCTTCAGACCGTGCGAGAATTCCACGCGTGCAAACAAGAAGAAGGGCAGTCTGTTAGCTCTTATGCCCTTAAAATGAAGAGCTGTATAGACAACTTGAAGCGTCTTGGCCATGCTATGACTCAAAACTTATCAGTCAGCCTTATCTTGGTTTCACTAAGGAAGGAATATGAAGGTTTTGTGCAAAATTACAATATTCATAGCATGGGGAAGACAGTTAATGAGTTGCATGCTATGCTGAAGCTACATGAGCAAACTCTTCCTCTAAAAGAAGTTGCACCTGCACTACATGCTATGAGAGCAGGGAGAATCCAAAAAAACCAGAAGAAAAAATCACATAAGGCTACAAAGGGGAATCATGGGAAAGGCAAAGCAAAGATGGGCTATACACCTGTGCAGGCGCCACCTTTTGCTCCTAAACCCAAGAATCCTCCAACACCCAAAAAGGATAATCCAGCAAAGGACGCGATATGTCACCAATGCGGTGAAGTGGGTCACTAGAGAAGAAAATGCCTCATATATCTCACAGAGTTGATGAAAAAGAAGAAGCTATCTCAAGGAGCTAGCACTTCAGGTATTTTTAACATAGAACTTTACTCTTTTCCTAGTACATCTTGGGTTTATGATACTGGTTGTGGTACTCACATCTGTATAACTACTCAGGGTCTCAGGAGAAGTAGGAAGCTGAAGCCGGGAGCTTTAAGTCTGTACGTGGGCGATGGTCATTGTGCAGCCGTTGAAGCTATTGGCAATTTTCATTTATGTCTCCCTAGTGGGCTTGTTCTTATTTTGCATAATTGTCACTATGCTCCCTTCATTACAAGGGGATCATATCAGTTTCTCGTTTGTACAAAGACGGTTTTGTTAACCGCTTTAAGGATGATAATTCAATTTCTATTTTTAAGAATAATATGATTTATTTTAATGATATCCTAGGGTGTTATTTATGAAAATTTTGTTATGTCTTCTTCCAATACAAATGAATGTTTTATGTATGCTGTTACCAATAAAAGAGCCAAGCTAAACTTGGACACTGCTCTCTTGTGGCATTGTCGTCTTGGACACATTAACAAGAAACGCATAGAGAAGTTGCAACATGATGGACTTCTTGATCAAATTACATTTTCTCGAAGTCTTTTGAATGTGTGTTTCGTGTATGTCTGGTAAGATGGCAGAAAAACCATATTCACATCAAGTGGAAGGGCAAAGATCTACTTGGACTAATACACACCGAGTATGTGGTCTTTTAAGATTATGTCAAGATCAAGGAGCTACTACATTCGTCATCTTTTACTGACGACTTTAGTCGTTATGGATATGTTTACTTGCTTAAACATAAACATGAAGTGTTTGAAACTTTCAAAGTGTTTCGAAAGGAAGTAGAAAATCAACTCGGGAAGACCATAAAGTCACTACATTATGATCGTGGAGGTGAATATCTGAGTCAAGAGTTTTTTAATCATCTAAAGGATCATGGGATTATTGCCCATAGAACTCCTCCCTACACACCACAGCATAATGGAGTGTTAGAGAGGAGAAATCGAACACTGCTAGATATGGTTCGATCCATGATGAGTCAAACTACTCTACAAAAGTCTTTTTAGGATTATGACCCTTTGAGTCTTGTTGGGCTAGCATTCTCAACATGGTTCCAAAAAAAACTAAGTAAGGTTGATAAGACATCATACGAAATATGGCATGGGCATGACACCTAAGCTGTATTAATTAAAAAGTCTGGGGTTGTGAGGCCACTTGTTAAGCATGATACATTACCAAACCTGACAAAACTAAACTAGAGCTCTTAAGTATATCTTTGTAGGATACCAAAGAAACGTGGGTTAGTCTTTCTAATACCCACACGGAACAAAAATATTGTTGCCCGAAATGCTAAGTTCTTTATGAATGATGTCATTAGATCATGAAGCAGTGGGAGTATAGAGATCTTGAAATTATATCAGAAGGATATACATCCTTCTCTTTGACACTAGCTTAGATCATGAAGAGGTGATCAATAAATTGATGAACATAAAGTAATCAATCCCATCGAGGTCAACAAGGACACGCCGTCCACATATCGAATTACTGTTTATACGTCGATGCTGAGGAACATGGAGATTAGGGATCTCGGTGAAACTGCTAAATATAATAGCCTACATTTTAGATCTAAATCAACAAAGGGCTATTGCTTGAATGTGGAGATGCATCATGAAGACAACGAAGTCTTGAAGTTAGTTGAGTTTCCTTTTGACGCAAAATTCATTGGTCATAAGTGGCCTCTTCAAAAAAGAAGACCGACTGATGGAGTTGTACAACCTTTAAAAGCTGTCTGAGTGCAAGGGCTTCACTCAACCCCAGGGATTGATTATGAAGAAACATTTTCTCATGTTGCAAACATTAGAGCTATTAAGATTCTTATAGCCATAGCTGCATTTTATGACTATGAGATTTGGAATATGAATGCCAAAAACTGCCTTCCTTAATGGATTTTTCATTGAAGAGGTATACATAGGAGCAACCCTGAAGGTTTTTTCAGTAGAAATATCAAAACGAGTATGAAGCTCAAGCGTCATTTATGGACTTAAGCAACTAGGCAATGGAATAAACGATTTGATGATGAAAATTAAAAAATTTTGGATTCAATCAAAATCGTGATGAGCCATGTGTATATGTAAAAGCTAGTGGGAGTTATGTCACTTTCCTAATCTTGTATGTCGATGACATATTAATAATGGGAAACAATATTCCAATGTTACAAGATGTAAAATCCTACCTTGAAAGATGTTTTGCTATGAAAGATTTAGGAGAAGCAGCATATATTCTTGGAATCAAGATCTACCGAGATAGATCAAAGCGATTAAGTTGCTTTATGTCAATGCGCTTTCATTGAGAATATATTGAAAATATTTTATATGGAGAATTCCAAACGTGTCACTATCCCAATGCAAGAAAAGCTGAAATTGATCAAATCACAAGGTGCTTCACCACCTGCTGAAATTCTGCGCATACAAAATATCCCATACGCTTCAGCTGTTAGATCAATTATGTATGCTGGAGTGTACTCGTACTGTGTTGCGGTTCGCTATGAACATAACAAGTACGATTTCATAAAGAATCTAGGTAATGATCAATAGACTGCTATTAAGAACTTCTAAAGTATCTAGCAATACATTATGACGTGTTTCTTGTTGACGATGGTGATTGTAAAGAGATCTCAGGGTTTCTTGCTACATTGATGGTTGGTTATCTTACGGATGCTGTGACATGGAAAGTCTCAGACTAGATATGTGTTCGTTTTAATCGAGGTGTTGTTGATATGGAAAAGCACACATTGCAAAGTATCTTTGCTACTTCATTTTTAGATGTGAATAGATTCACGCTGCCTGTTGATGCATTGAAAGAGGCTGTTTGGATTACGTTAATTCATTTCTGGGCTTGGTGTTGTTAACACAATCGATGAACTCATAAATATGTATTGTGATAACTATGGAGCCTTAGCAATAGCGATAGATCATTAAAGTCACTAAGGCTGTAAGACATTTTCGCGCTAAAGTTCACTATTTCCTGAACCATAGAAATGGGTGATGAAGATAGATAAAGTTGACACAGGATGACACTTAGCTGACCACTTTCTACTAAGGCTTTAGCATTTACCTAAATCATTCTGAATTGACAGAGAAAATTAGGATGTTACAGCTAGTAGTTCTAATGTAAATCATATGTTATATTAGTATTTGGATATTTTGGAATTGTAAGACAAGTTTTTAATTTGATGATGATTGGAAGATACATTTGGTATTTGTTTTTCTATTCATATAATAACTGTTATTCTATATTTGCATGTGTAACGGTTGAAAAATTTATCATTTCTAAATAAATCCAATTGTCGGTTTTCATTATGGGAATATTGGTAAATAGGAAATGTGAGTGTTGGTTTTTTCTCTTTGAATATGTGGATATTTCCCGCCAAACCATGTGTATTCAGGGGATGCATATTGGATACCCCACCTTCGTATATTTACTTTTGGATCCTCGTCTTGAGTAATGGTCGAATATGGTTTAAAAGTGTCCTTTGACCTTAAGATACAAGCAAGATTATGCGTGGTGGATATCAACTTTTTTGAGTCCTAAGTCAAAACGTATCATGATAAGGTAGTATTAAGGATTCTTGGAAGTGATGTGAAGCAGCATTTACAATACTTGTAGTTCACACATGAATTTGTTTCTCCATTTGATATGTGTAGTATGATACTATAGGCCCTCTTCATAATTAATCAGATAATTGCATGGTCGTGCCCAAAGGGTAATACAAGATGATTCTTGATTACATTTGGTAAATCTGAATTAACTCTATAACGAGAAACATAATTTAAACTATATGGAACGAGTTATGATCCATACCCATGGTTTAAAGGTATCTAGAACAAAGGGATGATGATTATAGCAAGAAATAAACTAACCATTAATAAGCTGAGATTGTTCTTGAAACTATTATCTCAAGTATTTCTAATCTAAAGGTAATTGTGTGTATTTGCTAGACATTGTTAATTATCAGTATACCTGTATCCCGCTACTCCGACTCCCAAGTAGGAGCTGTTGGAAAATGGTAGTCGGTTCTGCAAGTTATACGTGAGCCTATTGGGGGCACACGCGTTAAACACTTAGAGTATGTTTTACTTCACGATAATATTTAAATAGTCGTTATTTACCGTTAATTGTTTAATAAAGTATAACGAATATTTAAAATATAAACCCGAAGGACTAAAACGAACAAAACCCAAACCTAGGGGATGGCCTATTGTAGTCGATCACCCCTAAGGGTTCTTGAGGGGTGTTGGTTCGGTTAGAGAGCAAAGGGAAAGGGGAAAGGAAACTTTAGGTTTCCTTGCCCTATAAGAATTAAGGTAGGGTTATGTGCCTATATAAACACATTGTGACACCCCGCAAATTTCTGATCAATAATTTAGCTGTTTTCGTTAGATAATTTGAATTTTTAACGTTTCGTTTAACTTTTACGCGTAACCGGGAAGTTGTCCCGTTAATATCTGAGAATCGTCTCCGGGAGCGAACCGTACTGTATTTCATCATAGTCTTTCGTCATTGGATGCGTTTTTACGCTTTTAATTAATATTTAAAATTTCATAATTTTTCGTGAAGTCGTTAGTCATTTTCGTTGTTTACGTAATCGTTTAAGTAACTTAATGCATGTATGCATGGAAAGCTATGGAAATCAATTCATATGCATGCACTATCATTCCTAGAATGTTGGAAACCAATTGGTCCCCCCCTTTGGTCTTGCTCTTTCAACCGAATAACATGACACAGACCACTCTAGCATGTAACCCCATTTTGAAATTTGAAATGGAGACAAACCTTCCCTACCAAATTTCTGTACAAGTCCTTCAGCCTCTCAGTCGCGGATTCATTTTTTACGTCCCCTTTTTTTTCCCCCTTGTCTTGGCCGACACGAGAGCCCCTGCACCAAGTTAAGGTGCAGTATGATCCCATCTCTTGCCAACACACACCATAAATACCATATTATATTTCATCTTTCATTCATTCTCTCCACAAAGAAAAACACACATCTCTCATTTCTTTTCCTCTTTTTGTCCAAATCACTAAACACACACACCAAATCCATTTCTTTTTAAGCTTTGATCAAACCATTTGAAGATATATTGTTCGAGGTTGATTGTTATTTCATCCGGGTAGTTTATAAACAACGTTTGGGTTGTTCTTAGTTCTAATCATCTTTCATCGCGTTTTCTTGTAGTTCATCTCTTCTTTTTCATAAATGAGTTATACTTTTGCATTCGTACGATCATTCCAAACAAGGTGTACAAAGCAGATCGTTGTGAAAATCATTACCTATTTTTCTAAAAAACTACAAGTCTCAAAGTTTAATCTTTTATTTATAAATGGAAGAACATAAAAAGTAGTTGTACTTTTGCGCTTAAAAGGTTGTTGTGACTATTTTGATATATATATTGTTATTACTACGGCTATATCATTTATTTGAGATTTATCATATAGTGAGTTTAAATAATTGTTGGCGAAGGGATTAAGTTAGATGTTGGTTTTGTTGGAAGTGTAAATTGAAAGTCAAAGAGGTTTAGGTTTAGAATGGATTGTTGCAATATTTGCGGTATTGTCGAAAATCGATCGGATATTCTTTTGAGTCAATAAAAGATGTACTTTTATAAAACGGATATTTTCACAAGCGAGATGGATAAAAATGGAAATTCGATATTTTTAGAAAGGTCATGCCGAAATTTTATAAACTTTATAAATGCGTCAAAAAATATACTTTTAATGAAGATTAACGTTAGGTGTCGAGTTTAGGTCAACATTTACGGTTATCGAGTCAACTTTGGTGTGTCGGGTCACTAAAAGACGAAATACACTAAAAGAAGAAATACACTAAAAGACGAAATATTTTTGAAGATGAAATACACTACAAGACGAAATATTTTCAAAGATGTTTCAAAATGTCGAGCCTTGTCAATAATTATAACTTTCGAAAGTACGTTTTGAAAAGGATACGCCGTGTCTA